>JAGDYQ010000005.1:1508951-1527836 GCA_021962125.1 Bulinus truncatus | reverse complement strand
CCGCCTAGTGGTTAAACCGGAGCCTGCAAGTGCCACATTCGGTATGAATATTAATTAGGAAATTATTAAAAGTTCTCCAGGGGGCAAATGGTCTTTTCTCTTTTCAAATGTGAGTCTCCAGATGAACATTCGGAGCTTTTGACAGTTTAGTTGTATAACGTACAGTTATTGATAGTTGTTGGTTACTAAATTCGATTAAAAAGCACATGTTGGGATTGGGGGGGGGGGGGTGAACATACCAGAAATAGTAAGGTCATTAAAAGGTTAATTTTGGGTAAAGTGTGATCAGTGAAACAAAGATAGTAACCAGTAAGAGAAAGAGGTCAAATTAAGGTACGATAGTTTAGTCATGTGACTTTCAAATGGGGAATTACTGGAGTTAATTGAAAAGAAAGGCCGGACCAAGAACACATTTATTGAGTAGGTTTCATAAGATATTGGGTACTTGGTACTTGTTTTACCAAGTACATGTGCGCGATTACTACTCGATTACATTTTTGGTGTACAAGTACTTTAGCCTTGGGTGCTTGTATTCGTATTGGTACCTTGTGTGTTTTTTTTAATGCATAGTCTTAACAGCAATTTTATAAAACACGTGCACTTGTATTCATGCTTGCACCTTGGGTACTTGTAATCGTGCTTGTAATGCATGGTCAGTACATGGAACATCTCTGGTTTTTATAAGAACAAATGTAAACTAAACGTGAACGCCTTGACAAGAGAGATTTTGGCCGGATAATCAAACAGTCAAACTGGCCGTACTCAGCCCACGGGACGTAATTCCACCCCCCTTTCCCTTAACTAGACGATTCCATGGTAATGATAGACTACGTAAATGATAAAAGTCGAATGATTGAATATTGTTTTGTTTTCATCCTTCAAGTGTAAGTAGAGGTTTTTTTTACACATGTTCTACCGTGTCTTTCTTATGAATGTCCATCATCGATCACTGACTTCATCCGAAAGAACTCAAAGCATCCAGAAATCCCTTCGTTATTTTAAAAGTCCTAAATAACTAAAATACCGACATCTATGTCAATTTCCTTTTTAACAGTATAGCACGTAAATATTGAAACATGCAGCATATGTCGGGCTTTCGGAAAAATCAGTTTAAAGTGACGATATTTATTTTATATGCTTTATAGTATCTTGTAAGTCTCATTGGTCCTTGTGTATGTGTGAATGACGTCATCTCACTCAAAAGATAAAGATCAACTCATTGGTAACATTTGGTTAACTTTTTAATCTTCGCCGACATTATGTTACGTGTTTGCAAGAGACAGAAAGCTGTCAACATGTAAAAACCCGCGAAGTAACATTACATCATCTCCTGGTCAGGGCCGTTCTTGTATTTTGGTGGGAGGGGGCCTCTTTCAAATTAATTTAGGGGCCCTTGACAAAGAAACGATCTTAGTCCACCTCTTGTAAATATTGGGCAACTAAAAATCTTTGAAAACAGGGCCCCTTTCATTGAAACCCGAAACTGTTAAATAATTTTAGCCCGGTGCCCCTAACACGTAAATCAGATTTCCGATCCTTCTTTGTGGCCGCAAACAATCATGGACGTAAGCACACAGCGGATCTGTTCTTGTTGTCCTGGCAATGTTAATGTCCAACGTTGTTGTTGTTGTTGTTGTTTTCATTTGGTAGCTGGGTTTCAAAAACCCAAGTGCGGCGCAGCTATTAGCAACATTAGCCACAGATCTATACAGGGTGGCCCAAAAGAAGGTTTACAGCTATCACGTGGACTGTTTATTTGAAAATTCGTCACTAGAACAGCGGGAAATTCGTTAGACCAGTTAATATAAACAGTTTAATCTCTCAGTTGCATTTATACTCTATGGAACAGTGCCGAACCTAGGGATTTGGGGGCCCGGGGGGCTTGGCCTATTTCGGGGCCCCTGCATTTTGACATTCGACACCATGGCATGCGATAATGTACTTAATATTTAATGTAAAAAAGTTTGGGCCCCCCCTCAAACTGGATCCCGGGAGGACTTTCGAATTTGGACCCCCTCCCCAACCTTAGATACGCCTCTGCTGTGGAATGATGTATATTGGTATTACTAACCAAATAACTTCAACCATATAAAAGGTAGTTTAATAACTGTAAAACTAGTATTGGGCCACCCTGTTTATTGCCAGTATTTTACTTTTGATCTAGCCGTATGCTAAAATTAAAAAAAATATATATTGAATGTCAAGACTTAACAAAAAGTTCAATAAAATCGTTAAACAATGAAACAAAATACGTCATATGTGCAGTGCAATAAGGCAACAAAAAAAAATCTGCCGTACGGGTGAAACACAATCCACAGTCTAAAAATCTGGCTCACTGTAAAACACAATCTGAAGCCTGAAAACAGATTTTTTTTTAAATGTTAGGCTGTGATGCTGGAAAATGTCATACGTCTTGTCATGACCACAACTGTACTGTTTCAGTTTAGGAGATTCTCTGAAGGAATATTTAAGTTTTGAAAGAAGCACATTCAATACATTTAGTAAGCCACAGTTTGATGCAGATAACGTTAAAGGAAACAATAGTTTAGGGCAGGGATAGGTAAACCAGTACACACAAGACGAGTGTGGCCCGTTTAGCTGATTAGTTCAGCCTGCGCTACGATCATCTAATGCGAGTAAGAAGACTTCAGCACCGATAATTTAAACACACAACCATATGCTCTTTGCAGAGGCGTAGTGAGGGGTGGGCAATGGGGGGAATCATGCCCCGGGCGCTACTCACAAAGGGGCGCCAAAAGGTATGTTTTACATATGATATTATATGCTTTTCGAATGGGGTGCTAAAAAGGTATTATAAAGGTATTGTTCCCCTGGGCGCGAGTTAAAGCCCAGTAGCTGTTTAATACGCGGCGCTGCCCTGAATTCAAGGTGTCATGTGACTACCTTCCTTACTTCACCCCTCCTAATCATTTAAACCATTTTGTTTTTACTTAAGACTGAATACCAGTACGTCGAAGTAGAAACAAACGAAATATTACATAAATTATTCACAAAAGCATTAGGTTTTAATGACCAAAAATATGTGCACTATGTTGTTTAACTTATTTGGCTGCATCATCCTCTCCGTAAAATAAAATTGAATTAAAACACAAATCTTTAAGAAAGTAGACGAAATAAATAAATAAATTATTCACAAAAGCTTACAACTTCTGTGTTACAAAATCTTGTGCTACATTTCATTTAACAATGTTCTACAAAGGCATACATAAATGAATGTAAGGATAAGCGTTGGTTGAAATATAATATTGTATCTATGAAGCGATATTAGAAGATTTCAGTGAAGTGTTTCTTACTCACACACACACACACACACAGGCTCACACATTACTACTACATGCAGGTCACTGGTATGTAGTCACTATGTGACAGTAATATAATCCAGAATTATCATACTGTAACAAATCTGAGTAATACATACATTTTTTTTTTCACAAAAGCATAGGTCTACAGCGACAAAGGATCTCAATGTATTGACTCGACATACAAACGTAAATGTAAAGAAAAGCGTTCACTGAGTTATATGTAAGAGATTCAATATTGTATCTATGAAGCAATATTACAAGGTTTGTTTCGTTTGTTTCAAAAGTTGTATAAACATGTGGGTGGTTTAGAGTAATATAAATGATATTTTTTTATAAGTGAGTGACGTCCCCTGTAAGGATGAGATGAAATCTCTTAGATCATGTAAACCACTAATGGGGCGGTTTTTATGGTGCCCTTCTTTCATCCCCAACATAGCCGATGGTGCAAAGGCCATGGAGGTACCCCGGGAGACATGGATGAACCATGACCTGAAAAATTCCCTCAGGTGGAGTGCTTTACCGCACGACCATCCGCCCCATTAGTGTTTATATTTTATAAGTGACTTTGGGCATTAAGTTGTGGGTATTTTAAAAAAAAGAGAGACTGAGAGAGAAATGAAAGTAATGTGTGTCTGACTTACCGTCCTTGGATTCAGTTTCATACGAGAAGTATCTACAGGTAGTGCTTCAGCATAAAAATGTTGTCTTTGTACATACAGAAGATCTACCAGTTGTATGAAAGACACGGCTAATAAGATGATACCAAGTAGCACTATGAAGCACAGCAAGTGGGTCTTTGTCAACTTTCTTACCAGCCACATCTTACGAGAAATCACATTTTAATACGACAATTTTAGTGGTTGAAAAAAAAATGCAAAAAATGCCCTTTGAAAAAATGTAAGTATAATCCACATTTTGTAATACTATCACTAAAATGAGTGAGCAGATAAATATATACGTATGTTGTGTAAAATTTAAGAAATACCTGAAATGTCCACATCCAGATCTGTCAATACTGCCTCATATTCCGAAGATGCAAAGAACCCGTCAACCTTGTGCACATGCCTGGCCAAGATATTCCGACGAGGAACACAGATTTAGAGAGTAAGTCATGGAAAACAATTATTTTCAATGTATTAAGTCTGATTGAAGAGTAAGAATGGAGGATAAATTAAAAAACAACTTCGGATATTTTCCATGATTCAAAATATCAAACTCCACGGGACGCAACTCTATATTAAGCGTGATAAGCTGTGCTTGCTCAAAAGAATGAACGGATTAAAAGAATTACATTTCATTGATCTATCACCGCTGCGAGATTTCATTTTCCAATAGCAAAATGAGATTTTTTTATGAGATTTCAACCAACTCCCCTTCTCCCCCTCGTCTTTTTTTTTTCTTTCTTGGGAGAGACCATGAAAAGCACATGAAGAATTAAAACATGCGCATATCTCTTAATAAAAATTTAGTATTTTCACATCATGTAGTCTTAAACAGATCCATTGTCAAGTATTTGTAAACGTGACAAATACAAGTGCCTCCACTGACCAAATCCCCCACACGCACACATCCACAGCCCAGTGTTTCTAATGCATAGGGTTCTAAAAGGGCTCAGATAGGTTTTCATATACTGTATTTGCCAAGAGTTCCCATATGAAAGCCTCTGTGTCTATATCTGAAAACCTCTGTGTCTATATCTGATAGCCTCTGTGCCTTGGGCTTCCCTAATACCTAAAACCGGCTCTGATATTGTGCACTAATTTTAATACGATTGTCACTTTAAATAACTAGCTGTTTTTATTCGATTCGTTGATTATAATCTCTGACCTCTGTCGGATCTATAATTGACCTACAACTTAACGTTATTATTTGTCTACCCTTAGTGCTAGGAATTTTAAAATGATTCGATACATAATCTCATTTGAGTTTCACGATCAAACAAAAAAAAAGAAACAACAATCGATTGGTTAACGTAAGTGTATTTCATGAAGCGTGTATAGAATTGAAAAAAATCCCCTGCTAAAGAATCTCAGCTGTTTCTTTGCTCCGACTCCCCCCCCCCTTATGTTTACCAATCTGGAGAGTCAAATGATGAAAGAATCATATATAGGCTTGAGATGAGGACATGGGTTTTTATTTATTTATTTATTTAATATTTTGTTTGTTTGAGTGTTTTCTAAATTATTCCGTATTCCCGTCCACCACCACCCCTTTTCCCAATTTAATTTAGCGCTTGATATCTTAACATAACAAATATGAACAATATCAAATAGAAACATAACAAATACGAACAAGATCAGATACAAACATAACAAATATGAACAAGATCAAATAAAAACATAACAAATACGAACACGATCAAATACAATTCAATCATAAATACAGGGAAGTTTAGCAATTTTTAATGACAATAAATACAACTTTACACACATTACTTTTAACCTAAAGGTTTCGGGTTCAAGTAGGGCTGTCAGAGGGGATGTGCAGTCCAAATACTTGTCTGAGGCCCATGCTTGAGGGGTGCCTCGTATAGTACAGCAAACTACTATTAAGTGGTTTAGCAATATGTGGGTCTTTGTGATCAGAGTTCGTGGCGTCTGTCAGGGAGGCCAATATTACTTCTGGTCAGATTCGCACTTTTTTATTTTCTTGGGTCTAGATGACGTTCATTGCAATGCGTATTAGCCATGCAATACCGTTAGTTTACCATGGTACTAAAGCAGGGGGTGGGAAGCTTGTTTTAGTCGCTAGCCTCATAGGGCTCGTAAATTTCACCGACAGGCCAGCGGCGTAGCGTGGGTATAGGCCGCCCAGGGCGGAAGACGAATTTGCCGCCCTCTCATTTAGGTATTTCAATTAAATCTATACATTTTTGCCGCCCCCTCCTAAAAAGTAATAAAAAGTGCCGCCCGGTGCGGACCGCACCCACCGCCCCCCCCCTAGGTACGCCACTGCGACAGGCTGAGCATAGAGCAGATGGATGAAGTGTTGACATGAACAAATATAATATAATATAATATAATAATAGCGATTTGGGCGCTGCGTTAAATCGAAAGTAAAGAATTAATATAACAGTATTCCAGTTTAAAATACAATCATGAAAAATAAATCGGATCTGCCCGAAACCAAAAAATAAGCTTGCCAACCGATCAAGCCTAAGGGGGATATAACTCTATGCAAATGTTTTGCAGGGTACAGCTAGTTAAAGTTAAATGTCATTACAAAAAAAAAAGAGGCACACTGTCCCCTATAGTCATCGGCGGCGGAACGAAATATTTTAAGGGGGGGCAAGCCAAAATTCAAGGGGGGGCGCCGCCCCCCCCCTTGAAAATTTAAGGAGGGGCAAGACAAAATATGACCGAAAGACAAATTTTAACCCCTTAATTCTATAATAGAATATAGTAATTCTGTAGCAAGTATTTAATCGATATTATTAAAAAATAATATATTAAAAAAGATAAAAATGAACATTGAGCACTTCTATCGTCAACTGATTCGTAATGTCAGTTTGTTTACAAATTTAATAGTGAAAAGAGATCAGAAAATTACTGATAATTATCATGAATGATGATGAATATGAAACCGGAAACGGGAAACTCAATAAACAAAAAGTAATTTATGAAAAGATAATAAATAATTGTATTTTCTTTAAAAATTACATTTGCCGTCATTCGGCAGATGGCAATACTTGTCTATACTTATAAGACCCATTTGCTATCTGTCTGTCTGTCTATTCCCTTAAAACTCAAGATCCAGACAACCAAATAACGTGAAATTTGATACACGCAGTGGCGCAAATCAAAGGAAGGGGTGGATGAGCCCCCCCCAGGCCAAATCATCAATACATAATTTGCTATAAAGTTACAAAAAAGACTGTCAAACTGTCAAACTGTCTTTTTTCAATATGTGAGCCCCCCTCCCCCCCCAAGCATTTTTTTGCTGGTTGCGCCACTTGGTACACGTACACAAAATTGACATGGGGAATGTTCTTAAACAGGTTTCGTTCCATCTCAATGGGTAGGCTCTAATTGTAATTAATTATTTTGGATATCAAAGACATGAAAATTGGCAAACTTTTACCCCAGATTTAAGGTTTTACGAGCTTCTCTCCCACATAGCTAACTTACTATAAATATGATCGGTACGGGGAACCAAATATCACATTACTTACTACATTATTACATTCCATTCCTTCATCCATATGAATTGTTATCTTTTGATACAGTCATGCCTAAGAGAGAGAGAGAGAGAGGAAGAGAGGGGGGAAAAAGGGAGGGAGGGAGGGAAAGAGGGAGGGAGGGAGGGAGGGAAAGAGGGAGGGGAGAGAGAGGGAGGAGAGAGAGGGAGGGAAAGAGGGAGGGAGGGGAGGGAGAGAGAGAGGAACTGCCAAAAATGTTGTGTATCACATTGCTTTAAGAAAAATGTAGCCTTTTATTGCAATTTGCATGCAAATAAACCCTTTTTTACGCGTCTTATTTTAAATCTTAATTAAACGTCAAATTACGCTTCTTAAATAAACAGAAAACATTATTTTAAACCCGGGCAAAGCCGGGTACTTGCAACTAATTTTAAAATATTACAACAACTCTCAATAATGTGATTACTGTAAAATGTCAATTAATTATAATTTCTTTCAAATATTAAATTTAAGAAATAAATCAAATGAATTATGAAAATGATACATATAAACTAAAATGAATTACAAAGTTAAAAAAGTTAAAATTTTAGGGGGGGGGGCAGATTGGAAATTCAAGGGGGGGCGCCGCCCCCTTAAAAGTTTTAGGGGGGGCCGCTGCCCCCCCTGCTCCGCCGCCAGTGTCTATAGTGTACCACGGTACTAACCACACAGCCATCCTTAGTTTGCTATGGTTCCAACCGAAAAATCCCCATTCGTTTATTTGTCACAAGCCCATCTAATCACTATATATATATATATAAGGGCAGCGTGTAAGTAAGAAATTAAGAAAGAAAGACAGTAAGAAGTCGAATTGAGCTTGCGCGCGGGTGCTGTATCATTTTACACCAACTTGCATCTGTGCTGCAAAATGGCAGAAAAAAAAATAATTTGATGATTATTGCAATGCTTCGTTTAGATTTTAACATTGAGAGAATTAATTACTGTTTAAACAAAAATCCTAATTTATTAACGTCGACGGGTTAAATGTAATTTGTGACTATGAAATGTACTTTAAGTATGTAACATATTAGGTAGGGGACAAAAATTAGCACCCATATCTTTACCTAATGGTGTTAGGTTTGATTTGGTTTGGTTTATTTGGTTTGGTTGGCTGATTGGGTTTGGTATGGTTTGATTTGGTTTGGTTGGTTAGCGTTGACAGGTAAACGATAATTTGTGATGGATGAAATGTAGGTATTTTCTGTACATTAGGTAGGTGACATGAATTAGCACCCATATATTTACCTAATGGTGTGTTAGAAATGTTTCAAGTGTCACGTTTGAACTCCCGACTTACAGGGCAACGCTGGGTACACTGCTAATCTTGTATAAAAATAAGGCAATTTTAAAGAGAAGCTCAAGATAATTGTATTATTAATCTTTTATACATAAATAAAACGCGCCACTAATGTTCAGACTTCGAGTAGAAGTTTAGATCAATATAATAACACACATACACAGAAGCAAACTATAGTAGGCTATACACAAGTTATGAAGAAGGAGAAAAAGATGTTGAATCTGTTCTGCTACAAAATGAAGATATAGCTTATGAATAGAAACTCCACGGCGGTACAATGGGATTATGGTGTATATTAAAAAGAATTGATCAGGTTTTTCCCCACGATACATATGCTTGTGCTGCTGGTGGTAGTAGTGGTGGTGTGCGGCTGGTGATGCTGCTGATGGTGTGTAAAGAGAAATTGACTGAAAGAATACTTTATAAAAAAAAATGACTTGATACGTTGTATTTTTTTTGGGTGTGTTTTCGTGTGCACGACCGACTGACGCCAATCACACCCGGGGCACAAGTGATGGAAGTGAAACTCAATTTTTACATACTTGTCGCCGCACCTCCTGGTGCTGGATCTGCTCACATGGATATGGGAGACAAAAGCTAATCGGCCTTAACTGGGACAAATGTTTTGTTTTTAATGACTGGAATGATGTCATGTTTTTATTAACATAGTTTACCCTTATTGATGTGTGCAGTGGCGTCACTATGGTTGGTGTCACCCTGTGCGGAAAATTTAGGGTGCAACACCCCCCCCCCCCCGCCAAGACTTTCACCATAAGCAATGATACATATTTCGAATTTTCCTGCACTAGACCTTAGAGAATTTACTTTAAAATATTTTACATCCCACCTGTTTCACCACATGTATGAAAGCTCTTACCGTAAGCCCGAAATTGAACGGCAGTGTAACCGGGAGAGATAAATGCACCGACGTCGTTGAATGCAGAGAAGTGCAGGGGGGGGGGTTGTTGAAAATAAATTTTAATCACTAAATCTTGCATAAAAATCTTAATGTATATAATGATTAAATAAATGAACATTTTAACTCATGTGATTACTTTCTACCAATGTTGTTGCTTATCCCTTTGCATAGAAAAACTTTGGCTGGTGATCACAATATTTAGCCAATATAATTAAAAGAGTAATCACCAATAACTTTTATGTATAAAAGTTTTTTCTCCCCGTTAGGAAGGCCCTATGACATTATTTTATCACCAAGTTGTAACAGATCTGTGGCATTGATACCATGTAAGACAGCCTGTTAGGTTGCTTGTTGTTTTATATCCAGGGTGAAAAGTTATACGTGAACTGTTTATAAATATCTATGGGTAATTATTATTTATACCAGATGTCTCTTGGATCAATTATGTTTTCACTTTCTTTTTGATTTATTATCAACTTTAAGTTCACGTATTGATCCTAGGGCTCACAAATATTTTAACTGAATGTACTACACGTACACGGCTAAACATGCAAATTGTTTTAATAGATGCCACTCTGCTTTTTAAGCATGTTATCATTTGAATTGTTGGGCTTTGGAAAAAAGACCAGAGTAAATATCATCATTCAGGACAAAATAACAAATAATTAGAAAATAATAACAAACGCATTTCAAATAAAGTAAAAATTTATTTCTAAAACAAGAGCAAAAGCACGTACAGCAAATATGATTCCATGAAATAAGAACTGAATGCAATTAAACAAATAAGTCATGTTCTTACTTGGCAAACGACAACGATCACATTTAGCAATGAACATTTTATGGAAGTAGACCATTTTACCTACCTTGTAGCATTGTTTCTGCCACAGGCAAATCAGATGAGGATGTCAAAGCCAGAAAAGGCAAGGCAAGAAATGTCTTTGTCTTCCTGAGACTTATTTGGAAATCATCTCCAATCTAAAAAACATGACAAGTCACCAACACAATGACCAAATAACTTCAGACATAAGTATGGTTGTCTCAGGAGCATCCTAAAGATAAATCGATTAGATAAAAGTTAGGAAAGAAGATCTCTAGCAACTGGCAGTGGCCTACAAATATCTAGAAGGCAAAGGAAGCCACCAGAAGTCATAACAAAAATGGCTCTATAGTAGAACCTTCCCAAAGACCATTTGGAGAAGGTAAGGAAGTGTTCAGATTACAAAAACTGAAAAAGGCTTCCCAAAAGTGAGTGTGCTGGAGAGCTATTGTTAAGACCCTTAGCTTCACAAAGAATTCATGAATTAAGCAAGTTAAGCATTTAAATAAAAAGTATCTTGTTCTCATTGAACATTATAAGACTGATCAAAAAAAAAAAAAGAATAAAACATTAAATCACAGGCCACAGAAGCAAAACAAAATGAAATAACTAGCTATGTCAACTCAGGAATGTTGATATAAAAACACTTGTGTCAATGTTGAGAGTGCTGTGCCACCATCTGTCTGGGAAGTAAATAATCTAAACAAAGATGAAATAAGACAATTATAATTATTAATATAAATATTTGATTTTTTTAAAAACAGGAGAAAATGTTTAATAAAAGTATTACATAATTTACACAAAATAATGGTTAAAACTCACTGATGGTCAGATTTCATCATTAATTTTTTCACAGGTTAAAAAAAAAATCCCAGAAGCCAAAAAAATCATTAAATCTTAGATGCGATTACAATACATCATAAAGGCAATATGATTATTAAATCTTATTGGCTGTAAGATAATTCTAAACTAGCTAAAGCAATAGAATTATAAAAACTAAAAAAAAAATATGCAAACATTTACAAAAAGGTTAAAAAAAAAAGGATTGTGGACCAAGCTTTTGTATCATTTAAGTTGAAATGTATTTTATCAACCTATAGGTTGGAGCTGTGTATAAAGTCCGGCTTTGGGAATTTTTACTATCATTACCGTAACTTCTCAAAGCCCAACTGATTTGAGAATTTGAATATTTATGTATTTTTGATGACAGTACAATATTTTAAAATGTCTGAGTCAATTAATTAAAATCTTATGAAGTCCTAAGCTAATCAAAATTTTTGGTAATGTGTATGTAAAGAGGGAAATTATGGAAAGATATTATGATGTCTCAAGTTTAGCACTGGATGTTGCTCTTGTGCACTATTTTTAATATTTTATATAAACTTTACCAATAAAAGCCAATGAAATTCACTAGGCCTAAGTCTATGAGTAGGACCTAAGCTAAATAGTTAACGAGTCAGTTGGAATCAAACCTGATTTACATCAATTCATTGCACTACAAAGCAACACTCACCTCCCCTTGTCCTATAGTACATTCTAGGGGTCTGTCGGATGGATGCAGCTCTGGATAATCTTCATATAGCCATTGTAAAGTTGTGCGGTTTGGGTGAAAATGAGGTGTTTTATTTGGTTCATACATAAACCATCTCTGGCAAAGAAAAAAAATTTCATATACTGAAAGAAGCCTTCCTCTCAATCACCAAAATTATTGGCTAGTCCTGTATATTATCTATATATTATGGGATGCTGTAGACCGAGTTGTTCTTTTTGACAGGCAAACTAAGCACCCACCTGAAGCCATTTAATGAACATGATACAATCTACCTCATCCCCTCCCCGTCCCCCCCCAAAAAGATCTAAAAAGGGCTTTATCTGCAGACTTTCACATATTAGAAGTATATTATCCTGTGATATTTTTTATTTCTAATAGATATTAAAATTATCATGGTGAGAACTACCTTTCTTCCGAAAACAACTTCTCCAAACCCTGGTCCGTGAAAATGAAATGGAACTCCAGTACCTGCTCCTGTAAAAAAAAGTTTTCATCAAAATTAAAATACAATTAAAATTATTTTACTTTCAGATATTTGAGTTTTATTTAGAATATTAATATTACTTAAAAAAAAAACAACAACAACCTTGTTTGCATTTGCTTTGTGTGAATACAGTGAAATGTTGATAATACTAATTTGACTGTAACAAACTATTCAGTATAGCGATTTTTTTCCGTCCCTCCCTTAAGAAAATTTGCTGTAACAAATTTCTTACTTTCGGTTTTGCGGGAAAAAAAAAAGCCTAACGCCAACATTTTTTTCACAAATTCGAAAAGTTTTTAAAAGTTGAAGTAATGGCACCCAGTGTTAAGGTAAGGTGGAAAAAGTGTTAAATAACAGGTGAATGACCCCCCCAAGTGACCAGGCGCCAAAATATATTTACTAAACTGAGCAGTAAGCAGCCTGCAAAGTGATGGCGGTTGGGGTGGGCGGGAGTGTTACTAGCCTATTAATGTGCCGTACGGGACCGTGTTTGACAGTGATTACTTTTGTAACTGTACAGTTTCATTAAAACTAATTGTTTGAAGTTGGGACTGACAATCATATATTGCAAGTATGGGAATTAACATTATAGTTTAATTAATGGTGATCTTTTTGGGGTGTGGGGGAGGGACAAGGAAGCACACCACACCAAAAGGCAAAAGTTCCACAATTCAAATAACGTTGATTACATAAACTTCAAAGATAACATATATGAAATAGAATCATGTGCAGTTACGTTCACACCCAATGCCCTGGATAATACATCTTAGTGTTCAGCCCTCCCAAAAAATTGAGGTAGAAATATTTGAATGTCTGTCTGTCTCCAGTGTCCAGTCTAAGTAAAACTAACTTGCATGCTGACTATATTTTGGATTAAACCATCCCAGAATGCCAAGGCCCCCCAACTCTTCTAATTGGCCCTTTTACTTCCCATCTTACTCATTTACATAATTAGGACCCTTTTACCAGCCTAGTGATTGGTGCAGCCAATCACCAATTATAAGGTTAGCATCCCTTTGTTACCAACAACTAAGTATACTGTTACCTATAGTTAAGTTCACAGACATGTGAAGAATGTGACTTGTACTTCTAACCTTTTTCTACTAAACATTTTCTAAATGTAATTAAAAACTATGAAGTATTTTAATCATTACAATACAGGTATTTAAAAATTTAGACGATATTTTGCATCATTTATGATTCAGGTATCCAAACATGCGAAAAACTAAATGGCATTAACTAGCTTGTTTGTTTTCTATTTACGCTGATTTCATATAAAATATTTGGTTAAATACAGTTACAGTTTAACTTCAACATTAAAAAGGTGTAACATGTAACATATTTGCATTTATACCTATAATGAACAAACTGCACCAGAAAAAATTTTCAGTATAACGAATAAGTTGTAATTTCCTGTCAATTTCATTGTAGCAATATTTCACTGTAGTTAACTCTTTAAATTGAAAAAGACAACATACCTGCAAGGCCAAAGCTGTATGCTCCTGTCAATCTGGGTAGAAAATAGGGAGGTGGTTTGTAGAGGTCAATTAATGATTTCCATTCCGTAAAGTTGTTGTCACCAAACCAATAGAAAGTTTCTAAGAATTAAAAAAGTTGATATTCATACTACAAAAGTATAATGTTCAGACAAAATAAACAACATTTAAAAAAAAAAAATTATTCAATCTTATTAAAACGATCAAACTTAAAATAGTATCAATAAAGCAAGGAAAAAAAAAACACTCAGGAAATATTGTTATAACTGGTTCATAGCATGAGTTGAAAACTAATGTAAATGATTGATTTACCATTGCCAAGTTTGGTTAATGACTGTGGCTTCATTACATTCTTCACATAGTAATCAAGAGTGACATCAGCTGTTATATGAATATAATGTAATATTTTTCATGAGACTCTATGATAAAAAAATAACAACACTCACAGTCTTCAATTTTACTCAGTTGTTTTATGTTGTTTTGTTAAGACCTGTAAACTTTAATTTCCCTTTCTTTATGATAATTACATTTATACATGTATTAAAATTGTATATTTGCTTACTTACTATTTTTCTTTACCTTTATCATATGAATGTGTGTTTGCTGAGCTCAGACGAATATGTTTTGATGAGTGCTCTTTCAAAATGACTTCTTTTCTGCAGTGATCTTGAAAAATCTAAAAAAAATATAAATTTATCAAAAATAATTTTAAAAATTCAGTTATCTAGTACTACCAATAGCCATTTAATATTTACTATTAAAAAAGTAAACTCAAATATCTTATGTTATAATTAAACATCTATAATGAAAATGCAGAAACAGCAAAAGCTTTTAGGGAGTCATCAATACTACAAAATTCTTTCTGTTTAATCTCATTTACATATTTTTTTAAGATGTTTTATGATTTTCTGATTGGTTTGAAAGATTTGGTGCGGAGAGCTAGAAATTGAGCCCATCTATGGTTATGATAATTATTGGTTCAAATCTAAACAGCTTCAGTTATCAATTTTTTCTCCATGGTGCCTCTATGAACAATGCAATCTTAGGTACAGTGGGGATATAGAAAAGGGCACTATAATAATTTACCAACCATTGTTATTTATTGTAGACAGGATTTAGGGGTAACATATCAGGACCACATTAGAAACTATTTGCTCTAAAGGTTTTAAAAGGGAGAGGGATTGCCATACAGTGCAGAGAGTGTTAATGACAATCTGAAGTTTGATCATCCCTCAGATGCACAAGATTTTTTTTTCAAGTTCTGGTGAAGGTTCATAAATCCTCTCAGCTTAAAATGGCTGTCAAACATGAGTTTGGTAAGCAAGGTGCTACCTATATCTTCTGTGGTGCCTCCATAAACGTTGCACTCTCAGCAATTAATAGTGACATATGGCACACTTTGCTAGTAGGGTGCACTGTACTTTCAGTTTCTTAATGTACTGCACAACTGGTTGTCCTGACAAAACCCAAACAGTAGTTCTCGTAGGATGGCTCTTCTAAATGGGACAGCACACCAATAAAACAAATGTATTAATAGATTTTATTTCTTATATCTAATAAAGTTCTTTGAGAAAATTAAAAGTTCTTTGGTTATCTAATGCACTGTTCGAAACATGGGTGGATAGTTTAAATTATAACATAAGGAAAGATTGCACAAATGAGGTAGCTGATCGGAAAAAGTTCTGATATAGTAGCACAAAGTACATTTGAATCTTTGACCAACTGAGCTAAAAATAACATTCATGATTAGGAAATTAGTTTAAATTTCACATTCCACTATAAAAAAATAACATTGAATTATGTTGTCTGCCCAAATATTTATACATTGCACTTACTTTGTTATCTGTTGCTCCTTTTATAACAACAGGCTGGACAAAAGCATATCTGCACGATGAAAAAAACATTGAGTTTTTACTAATCTGTCTCATAGTGAACCCAACCACCAATATTTATACAAAAAAAGATGATACTTTTATTAAATGCTCTAAGTTTTAGGTTATCCCATGGGTCTATGACATAAAAAAAACTGATTAAATCCATCATCAAATCTGATTTCAGTATAAGAAATAGGTAATAAAACACTATAATTTACATAAGAATATGTTGCAGTATTTACAAAGAGAATATAAACCGACTGACCTGTTCAAAAATTCTTGTTGTGATAAACCAGAAGCATCTCTGGTTTCAATGTCACAGGGACCAGGAAAGGCCAGCATATCTTTTTCTGAAGTTTCCCTGTTTAAAAAAAAGAATATCGCAAGGCACAAAAAAATATGGATTACATTTTAAACATATTTCTCACAATATTTTAGGAGAAGACATAAATCAATGAAAGAATGTGATTAGAAACAATACAACTCTTTTCATCTCCTCATAAATGATTTATATAATTAGTCACGGAAGTTCCCTTTAACAAAATATTTAAAAAAATACAAAAAGTGACAAAGTACCGACTACCGTGTCTCGCTGTACATATCCTTTTAAATAAAAGTAAGAAAAAAACTTTAAAAGTTATTACCACCCGCCATCATCGATTTTATTTTCCGTAGTCACCAAAGATATATGTGCAACGGTTACATTAAAAAGAAAGTAAATTAATTTTGAACAAAACGACATTTTTAGTATGAACGTTGTATACTATATCATCTATGTTGCATTATTACCAGTACTGGTTTTCCTGTACAGTACAGTTAATCGATAAATACTCCATAGCTTTTTTTCGCACTTTCTAAAACGTTGAGAGCATAGATATTAAGAACTAGATCGACGTTATACTCCATTTCTGTTCTAGTACTTTGATGGCTGTTGTTGCGAAAGTGTGGAGTTCAAAGAATGCCAAAGTGCCCAAAGTAATCTTTTATATGGTTAGTTCGGTTTCCTTTGGACCCCAAAAGAAGGCAAATGTGGATTAATTGCTTCAATTAGACAAGGAAATGTCTAATTCCTTCAAAGACAGTACTACGAAGTGATTTTCACATTAACAACACTACAACACTAAAGTGTCTAAAGAAAACAGCAGAACCTTTCTTGTTTCTCAGCTCAAAATAAGGTAAATGGGTCATTCCATGTCAACTCAACCACTGGTGTTCACCCGACCCCCTCAGATCTTCCTGAAATTTTCAGGGGTTGTGGTACATTCAAAGTAGAGTGATTCCTGAAAATTTCAGGCCATTTGGTCAAAAACTTTCTGAGATATGATTTTTTAAGGGTAGTCGCGAGTTCGCGTGACATTTACATTTTCGCGATATTTGAACGTAAATATTTCAAAAACTAAAAGAGGTATCAGGCTGAAATTTTCAGTATTTACTCACTGTTTTGTCCTGAGTTAAATGATGTATTTATTTTAAGTGTAGCTTGCACACAGAATGCCCTAAAAAATTTCCAAACATTGCACTTCAGACAGTTTTCATCAATATTTGACCCGGTATAGCCAAGAACCTATAAGGCATGAAATGATGTTTGTTATTCATTTAGTAAGTTCCATATATGTGTTTATTATTTTGATAGAGAATTCCTGTTAATCAATAATAGTGTACTCATGGTGGGGCCCCTTTAAGCATCATGGTTGTCCATTTTTGCACTTATTGCGACCTCCAGATGACCATGCAGACAGTAATTCACACTTTTCATATTTTGCACACTTATTAACCTTGGCAAGTACTAGCTATGGTGAAAATTTCATGTTGGTGTCTTGACGCCTTCTTGGTAAAAAATCTGCATGAAATTGCATGATTTCTACACTATGGTGGACCATAGTAATTTTAAATGTTTGAACTGACATCTTTGATGGACTGGGTTTTCTTATTGTGAATTTAATTTTTTTATTTGACCAATGTATTCTGACCAAATGGCCTGAAATTTTCAGGAATCACTCAACTTTGAATGTACCAGAACCCCTGAAAATTTCAAGAAGATCTGAGGGGGTCGTGTGAACAATTGTCAAAAAACTGGTTGAGTTGACATGGAATGACCCAAATCCGACATTTTACGACATTAATTTTCTTTCTGACACTAGTGACTGTGTTTTTGGGAAAAAAACAACATAGGGTAGTTGTCTTTGTAAACACATTTTGTACTTATTTAGAAAAATAATAGTGTAATGTGGTATCAAAGATAAAGAACAATAATGAATTAGAATCAGCAGTATTTTTTAGATTTTTTTCATACTCAGTTATTTTCATAAAAGTTGTTCCTTTAAAAAAAAAAATTAAATAATTTTGAAGTATCTGTTAGTTTGTTTTTTAATTATAAAAATAATATTTTTATTACTTTGTTATTTTGTAAAGGCTCTTAAACATATACAGCCAATTGTAAATGATACCCCATATGCCATCATAGGTTCAACGTATCATTGTCACAAATGGTAGTCTTTTTTTAAGTCCACACTGATATTAGAAAAAGATGTATTAGTCCACACTGATATTAAAAAAAGACGTATTAGTCCACACTGATATTAAAAAAAGATGTATTAGTCCACACTGATATTAAAAAAAGACGAATGTCACAACGTAAATTTACATGGAAAGAACTATCATTCTTCAGACTCAGTGAAAGATTAAAAAACAACACCATGTATATTTAACTTTTGTTTTAATTCTCACATTATTTTTTTTTTAAAGTTTCTACAATTCAAACTTTAAAAAATAACAATTGTTATCCATGAAAAGTTCATAAAAATTAATTACATTTGTTTAGAGAAAAGTAACAGAAGAAAAAACTGGCCGTCCAAGCTGGAAAAGAGCACAGAAATGTAGTTAAAGCTGTTGAGATCTTTATGAATGTAAGTTTAGCTGTATCCCATTTTGCAGAAATATTAAAAA
>JAGDYQ010000005.1:1489301-1508451 GCA_021962125.1 Bulinus truncatus | reverse complement strand
TGGTATCGCAGGACAGGTGATTTTAACTGGGATATATCATAGGTAAACTGGGTGTTCAAGACAAAATAATCATCATTTATGAATAGTTTATTGCAATGACATGCATTATAAATAATTCTACGATATAAGCTGCTCAGACAAAGATACAATAAAATCATTCCAAATTTAAAATTACCCACCTTTCCATGGGGTCCTTGTCCAGTATAGAATGCTTTATCCAGACAATATCTGGACCAACAAGAATTTCTGAACATTCCTCAGGAAACAACTGTTTCTGTGAAGAAGAATTGAATACAATTGTGTCACGTATTTGTTATATGGATATCGTGCATTCTCAATGAATCCATTTTATGTATTCAAACTCAACCGCAGGCAAGTATAAATATTACAAAACTCAATATATAAAAATTCAAAACATATAGATACCATGCGCTATTAATTTTAAAGTGGTGAAATTTTTACATATGCCTGTTTTGGATCAAATTTTGGGCGGCATGCATCACAAGACCCTTTTCAGCAATTTATATAAATGTCTGTGTATATGTATGAATACGATAGGCACAAATATGTAGGATATATAAATATACACATATTGAGAATGTATAAAACAGAACTTACTTTATACTCTAGAGAGGTTTAGTTTTTTTTTTAATAATCTACTCACATCTTGTAGAACACTGTACAGTTCATTCTTATCAATGAACTCCTGGTCTGCCAAATTGTGTTTCTTTAAAGCCTGAAATTAATAAAGAAAAAAAAATCATCCATCAAATTACCATTATGTGATTTTCAAATAATTTTTAAAATGATATTTATAAGTTTTATTTGAGCTTTAGATAAGTCAATAAAATCTGTAAGCCTGCTAACGTTGTGTGATGATTAAATATATAAGTTTGAATTGTAGAAACTTTAAAAAAAAAATAATGTGAGAATCATGACAAAAGTTAAATAAACATTGTGTAACTTTTTACTCTTTTACTGAGTCTGAAGAATGATAGTTCTTTCCATGCTAATTTACGTTGTGACATTCGTCCTTTTTTAATATCAGTGTGGACTAATACATCTTTTTTTAATATCAGTGTGGACTAATATGTCTTTTTCTAATATCAGTGTGGACTTAAAAAAAGACTACCATTAGTGACAATGATACATTGAACCTATGATGGCATATGGGGTATCATTTACAATTGGCTGTATATGTTTAAGAGCCTTAACAAAATAACAAAGTAATAAAAATATTAATATTATAATTAAAAAACAAACTAACAGATACTTCAAAATTATTTAATTTTTTTTTTTTTAAAGGAACAACTTTTATGAAAATAACTATGAGTATGAAAAAAAATCTAAAAAATACTGCTGATTCTAATTCATTATTGTTCTTTATCTTTAATACCACATTACACTATTATCTTTCTAAATAAGTACAAAATGTGTTTACAAAGACAACTACCCTGTGTTATTTTTTTTCCCAAAAACACGATCACTAGTGTCGGAAAGAAAATCAATGTCGTAAAATGTCGGATTTGCCTTACTCAGTGGCTACGGTTCGGTCCGACCGAACCCGTATTTTTTTTTTCGGGTACCAGCCATAGATATTGCTCCACACCCTAACCCTATCCCTAATCTTGAAAAAAAAAATATGTATATATGTCATATTCCTTATACCCTAATATAATGTAGGTATGTGACATGAAAATTTCATATTGTGTTAATCATGTGTTTTTATACATCAATGAAAAGAGCATTGCAAGAGCTTCCCATTGATATAATTAACTTGGCAGTCAGTTAATTTTGAAAAAAGTTGTGAAGCTTTTAGTGGGCGATTTTTGTTACAACAGACAAAGAAGAAATACATGGTTTTGGCTGGTGCCGGAGCCACTGCCGCTGCGTTACCTTATTTTAGGCTGAGAAGCAAGAAAGGTTCTGCTGTTTTCTTTAGTGTTGTAGTGTTGTTAATGTGAAAATCACTTCGTAGTACTATCTTTGAAGGAATTAGACATTTCCTTGTCTAATTGAAGCAATTAATCCACATTTGCCTTCTTTTGGGGTCCAAAGGAAACCGAACTAACCATATCCGCAACAACAGCCATCAAATTACTAGAAAGTTTTATTTTTTCTCATAGAAGAGTAGCACCAAAGCTTACGCTGCGCTCTCTAACAGAAATGAAATCATTAGGGGGTATAACGTTGATCTAGTTCTTTATATCTATGATCATAGGTAACAAAGGTTATGTCCCTTAAATAGTTTATATTCATATTTGTTAAAAATAAAAAATAATAATTTGTTTATTGCAAAATTTATTATTGAATCATGGACTGTCATGGGCAAGAACATGTATGCACAATTTCAAGAAAATTTACCAAAGTGCCTCAAAAATCGATTATAAAATTTGTCCCAAATAAATACTTTATAATTAAATAGATAGATCAAGGAATTTCGAGTTAAAAAAACGGTTAGAAAAAAATAAAATAATTAATCTAACTGAAACTACAAGCTTTAAAAAAAATGACATAGATTCTTTAACATCAGCATTATCACTTACATTTTTTATATAGGTTTTTTTATTTATGAATAATTTTTTTTGAAAAGTTATATTTAAAATTAAAGATCCAAATAAAAAAGAACTATTTAATAGTTTGTTACATCGGCAGATTTTTTTTATTAAGTTGTAGGGCTTTAATTTTTCAACCCTTCCCCAAGTTTTCTTCTCTTAAATCGTTTTTCAATAGCCGGATCTGCGACTAACAGTATTTTTTTTCAAATACATATATTGACATAGTTCTCTAAATTGAATGATGAGTGTTATTTTACAAACCAAGAACGAGAATCAATGTTGACGGAAATCCAAAATAATCAGTTTCATTTTACTACAGTTACTTCCCCTTTATTAAAAGCATTTCCATTATTTTTGTTTCGCTTCGCTTATGAGGAGACTTGTATCAATTTTTTTAAATTTAAAGTTTAAACAGCTGTATCCTGGTCAGCCCCGTAGCGTGAAAATTCTACTGCAGGGGCCAGGCCAATAGCGGGGGGGGGGGGGTACGCAGGGGGGGGCCCGGTCCCACAGGTCCTCCCGCACGCAACGGGCCTGATCCTGGTTAGAACATATGTGAACGATAAATACAACAATAAATACAACAGCTGTTCGAATATCAGAAATATTAAGAGTATGGATGTCTATAATATGGACATGGATATTATAACCTAAAAGTAAGATTGTTCTATAACTGTCAGTTGCAGTGAATCAACTTTTTTAATATTTTTATCAAGTATTGTGTATTAGTTTAAAAAAAATTACGAATATTTAACATATAGGCCCAAGAAAAACCTAAAAAAATCTGCTTTCTTAAAAAAAAAATAATAATTAAATGCAATAAAAAAATATCATGTATTTTTAGCCATTTTTTAGTTTTTCAAAAAAAAAAAACATTTTTTTTTAGTAAAGTGCAGACAGACGAAAAGTTTGTTTTAATTAACATTCAAGTTGTACAAAAACCTGTTTTTTTATTCGCTTGTTAATTCTCTTTCTCCACCTCTCGATCCCCTCCCCAAAACGTCTCTATCACTCTCACTACCCCCTCCTCCCGGCCACGTCCAGAGGGGCCGTAGCATTGCTGTTTGATGCCCGGTGCAGGGGGGCAAATGTCACAAGCATGGTCTAGAGCCGTAACTATTGTCTACCTTGTCTGTAAATCGCATCAAAACACCTATCTAGGAGACTAATGACTTAAGAGCGGGGTCTAGGCGGCTGCGCTAGCTACCCCCCATCCCCCCAAACGCTATTTGTGCCCCACCCTCTCTTCCCAACAAACTGAACGCAATCATTTCTCTCTCTAAAGACGATCAATTTTCACACATGAAAGAACCCTTAGGGAGAAATAAAAACATCAACATTTTAATAATAACGATAACCTAATACTTAGTTAATATTGGTAAAGCTGACCAATCCAAGTACATAATAAAACATTGGACAGATCCTAGTGCATAATAATACACTGGATACATCGAAGTACATGATAATACATTGGACCAATCCAAGTACATGATAATACATTGGACCAATCCAAGTACATAATAATAAATTGGATACCTCGAATTACGTAATAATAATTTGGACCAATCCAAGTAAAGCATATGACGTCAATGTAAACAGTCAACCTGGGGAGTAGACACAACACAAACCAATCAACCCTCATCATTATCCTTATTACAAATGGGCGCGAATCGAGTGATTTCATCAGGCGCCCTTATCCGGTCACAATTAACTGGCCCGCACTCGACTACGCCACACCTAACTCCCTCTTGATTTGTCTTGATTGGTATCGACCAACCGGATCAATAGCTCCTGGTTGCCGGTGTTACAAAATGGCAGCATTAGCAAACAGTTTTCTGACAATGTCCACATGGCACAGACAGACAAAATGGCTACACGAGAAGTGTTGTTGTTAATGACATGGCATTCTTGTTCTTTTTTTTTTCCTTCTTTATTTTATTTGTCGCTTGTATACATGTAGAGAAAATGGAGTGGGTCAGATACTGGAAGTTTAGCAGACGGCAAAACATTGGACGTCTGCTGTGCAGGAGTAGAACTTGAACGCTGTCTCCCTTAACAGGAAAATCATGTTTTCAGCAAAACAAAAGGTTAACTTATGAATAGAACTGCTGCTGTTTCTGTATTTGATTTGTTTTGTGAAATTTTGAGATCGAGACTTTTTGTTCAGCAACAGATTTTTTTTTGTAATTTTGGCCCAGATCGATGTTAATGCTGTTGTAGCGACCTTGAGAAACGTAATCAGACCCCGCGATTTTGGAGGGGGGGGCCCACGAAAGGAGAGCGTAGTGGCTCAATAAATAGCAGCGGTTCCCAACATTTTTTCGCGGGTACTCCTCATTCTTAAATTCGCGAATAAATGTACTTATTTTCATAATGGATTGTACTTACCCGTTTAATGCGATACTTGGGTCACGTGGTTGGGGGATGAATCACGCAGCAATCTGGCGACCTTCTTCAAATTATTGGTTGCTTTAAACGAAAGTTATATGTAGCTGCCTACCCCCTAACCTTTCCCGCATTCCTTGATTGAGAACCGCGGATTTATAGTTTGTAGTTACGGTTTAAGGTTTCCCATTTGAAACTAACCCTAAACCCCGCGTAATGCTAAGACCAACTCTGGATGAGTCTTCTTAATATGGATAATGTATATCCAGATTTAGAATTATTTTTAACCATTTAGATGAAAGAAAATACTATCATATCTAATTCTGTTTCTTTCATTTAGATATAAGTATTTATATATATATATATATATATATATATATATATATATATATATATATATATATATATATATATATATATATAGCTAATTTTTCTCATCTATTTCTGGATAATTATTCGGGACAAAAGTTGGCAGCCAAGCTTAAAACCTGGTTATGTTTTGCGATTTTGTGGGATTGTTTGATAAAGTAAATGGACAAATGGATGACATTTAAAGTCGTTAGCCACGGTTTCCTGGTACATGATTTGTTAATTTTGATAACGTCATATTTATATTCGAGACAACATTGACTATATAGATGTTGCATAATTTTGACAATGCACGATTAAAAACAAAATCGACGCATGTAGCTTAATCAATTAATCAATCAATAATCAATCAATCAATCTATGTATCTATCATCCATTCATCCGTCCGTCCGTCCGTTCACACATCCATCCAGCCGTCTGTCTGAAAGTCTGCCTGTCTGTCTTCTAGATACAGCTAAATACACCAAACTCTAAATCCTTTTCCTGTTCTTCTAATCTGCCGCCGCTGAATCTCTCTTCACACATACACACATCCCCCCCACGGTCCCCTACCCCTAACATTTTCAAATAAGCCCAGCGACTTGTTGACCATATGTAAACCATGTCACATATATAACATTCAACAATTCATTGCCCAGCCTTCACTGGTGTTGGGGAATAGGTTGGGCGAATGCCAATCAATCCAATCACTGAAGGACTTTGTTTATAGGTCAATTCTAGATTATCGGTTTATCATCAAACTCTGCCACCTTTCAGCATGATTGCTTATCTATTGCCGAGTGATCCTTACTTCAAAGGGATCACTAACAGGTTATGTCAGCGGCTCATTTGGGAAATGGGGGGGGGGAGGTTTTTAAAACTGAGCATCCATTTGGTCAACCTTCAACAATTGTCCACCATTTCGTGTTTTTTTTTTTACCAGTCTCGACCGTCTCCCCTCCCCCCCCACCCCACCCCTCACGCCTCTTGCTACTTTAGTGTTTATGCCAGGGAATCAATCAACGGGCAATATCGATGTCCAGTATAATTTACAGAAATAAAAAAAAATGTGAAGTAATTATATGTTACAAGGACACGTTTACTTCAAACAACAAACAAAGCACTCCACCATTTCAAATTCTAAATGCCCCCCACCCCCTTATGAATGACAAGTTCACAGTGTACTAGGGCTAGCGAAAATGCCGCCCCAATCTCGTGCCCTAAATTATGACAGATGCGCCGCCCTTGTTTTGCGACAAAGTCAATGCCGCCCTAGGCGTACCGCCCACTTTGTAAGTGGAACCACCTAGTTTCGCCACTGGGTTCATTGCTAAACATAAATGAAATATTAAATGGCACACTAAACTTTGATGAATAGAAACTGTAATAGAAATATGTGTAACATGACACGATGAAGAGATAATTTTATAACAGTAACATGCCCACTATACCTCTAGACGCCCAAATAGAAGTGGTATGGGAGCAGTGGTGTTGGAGGAGTGGTATTGGAGCAGTTGTATGGGAGCAGTGGTATCGGAGGAGTGGTATTGGAGCAGTTGTATGGGAGCAGTGGTATTGGAGGAGTGGTATTGGAGCAGTGGTACTGGAGGAGTGGTATGGGAGCAGTTGTATGGGAGCAGTGGTATCGGAGGAGTGGTATTGGAGCAGTTGTATGGGAGCAGTGGTATTGGAGGAGTGGTATTGGAGCAGTGGTACTGGAGGAGTGGTATGGGAGCAGTGGTATGGGAGCAGAGGTTCATTCAGGTTCTTCCAGATCGTTGTTTGAAATTTTTTGTTCTTGTTGCATGCGTTCGCCGATCGGCCCCCCCCCCTTAGACTCGGTTGTCTGCAACTGTCATAGAACCGGTTTTAACCGGTTTTGAATTCCACCACAGAAAAGTGTATTGGGGGAATTATTCTGAGCAATTCTCATTATGTATAAAATAACAGTTGGACTTAGAATGAACGAGATACTACAGCCAGATAGAGTAAGTAATTCATTAAGAAAATACAGTTTATTACGTACTTCAAACAAATTGTAAACACATCACCCTCAAGCTTTTCACCCCCACTCAGGTCCGCCTTATCCAATAAGTTGCAGTAAACACTTTACTTAGGTCTATTGAACCTAATCGGGGCCCATGACAGTCTAAAACTGAATTTCAAATCTAACGCGGAGCCCCCTTTAAATGCCTGGGGCCCCACGATGAACGTAAAACGGTCACATCCCCCCTCCCCCCAACCACAAATAAGACTCGTCTTTACCACAAAATACGAAACAAAAATATTCCTTCGCCTTTCTGACCCAATGATTATTTTCCCATCATGCAAAACTCTCAAACAGGACGGAAATGGAAACCACAGAGCATTTCGTACATATTTCTTCTCACTTCTTGGGGAGGAGGGGGTGTGGGTGGGGGGAGAGACAAATTCTCTTCAGACAAGTTTATGTAAACTAGGCTGCTTGTGTCTAATGCTGAAGATTTCCCGACTCGATAACAAGACAGCCTGGAAAAGGACAAATGTTATTTTTAATTACATAAATCTTTCTAGGGCTTCACCTTTTGCATATCTCCGAATTCAGCGAGCATTTGATGGCTGGTTTCAATGTATATGTTGGGGAGAGGGGATGGGGGTGGGGGTATATAGGAGGAAGGAAATCGCTGGTTATGTATTTCAAGGTTTATTTCTCTCTATCTCTCTCACACACACATATACACACTTTGATTGACAAGGTACATTAGGCTTTAAATCAGCGAGTCTCATCCCTTTTAGTTCGCGCCTGTACCCCAAAAGGTTGCAAAGTATGTCCACGGATACCCCAATAGGGCGGAAAGTACTCTCCTTTCTAATGCGATACTTGGGCACGTGGTGTATTGATGAGCCTTATAGCAGCAAACTGGCGACCTTCTTCAAATTATTGGTTGTTTTCAAACGAAAATTATATGTCGCTGCGTACCCCCTGCCTAACCTCTCCAGTACCCCCTGCCTAACCTCTCCAGTACCCCCTCCCTAACCTCTCCAGTACCCCCCTGCCTAACCTCTCCAGTACCCCATGGGGTAGGCGTACCACAGGTTGAGTACCGCGGCTTGAAATGAAGATTCAGGCAAATTACCGATTTTTGTCAAATAACGTAACTATATATATTTTAAAGATTCACAAGGTCACCTTAAAACACGTGCACCCCCCAAAAAAATTCTTCGGTGGGGGGGGGGTCCTATAAAGATATGAGAACCACTATATTGCCTCACCCAAGTACTAGCTCAGTGCCCCATGCTCTTGTAAATATATCTATTTTATCCCCTCAGTTTCTGTCTTCAGACCTCCAATACAATGGCCAGGGGCCATAATGTCGTTAAAGCGTCTTTGCTTTTTGACCTATTTATATTTTAAACCAATCATTCTGCCGCTTCTTTGTGGAGGAGAATGTGATGTTAAAACCGCCCCCCCCCCCAGCTTACTAAGTGTATATGCACATATTTTTGTCTCAAATAATTTATACGTTAATAGGCCTATAGTTTAAAATAAAATATAATTTCAATAAACACCAAAAAAAAACATCAAATATTTTCCTAATTATATTTAGAAAATAATTAGATATGATTTAAAAAATGTAAAATAGAACTTAAATTTATCTTGAAGAAGCAACAAACATTAGAGAGCAATGAAGTAGAATTATCTCCCATGGAGGCATTGAAAAGATGGAGGCAAGCTGTGACATGACGCATTAGTTGGGTGGGAGTGGGGGGGGGGGGTAGGGGGAATAGCACGTCAATAATTGAACAAGAAATCGGATAGTCCGAGAATAAAAAAAAAAAGAAGAGAAGTATTACCAAAATACAATTGATTTCGAATTGCAAATTTGCCTCAGAATGTAAATGAACGAAACAGTGTTTCAGGTTCAGCCTCTTTCCTCACCGTCACTCCTGCTCACTCTTTCTGTCCATCCCATGGGGGCAGTTGGAAGACTGTATCGAGAACAACTGTGAGCAAAGTGAAGGAAGTCACGTGGTTGACACAATGGAGACTGATAGATCTTTATGTCTCAAGATAACAGTAACTAGATTCTAACTAGGCCTTGGAACGTTACATTGTAGGCCCTATGTTTCATTATTTACTTTAAAACTGTTAGAATGGTTTGTTACAATACTCTCACACGATTTTATTGTAGGCCCAATATTTCATGATTTAATTTAAAAATATAATAATGTGTTAGAATATATTTAAGAGCAGTTTCATTAGTGTAATCTAACCTCGTAATAAAGAGCGGTGTTTATTAATTAAGGAAAGCACCCCTTGATATTTGTTTCTGCGATACCTAACAGTGGCTAGTGAGGGGGGGGGCAGGGCAAGGGGGAGGTCACCATGCCCCGGGCGCTTCTCGCAAAGGGGCGCTAAAATGGCATATTTTACATATAATATTATTTGGTTTTTGAATTGGGGGGGGGGGGGGGGAGGGGGTGCTAAAGGTTTAGCAGGGGCCGATCCAGAAATTTTGTCTAGGGGGGCACAAATAAAATGTGTCGGTAATTTCTTGATATATATATATATATATATATATATATATATATATATATATATATATATATATATAGGGAAAGAAAATATAAAACGTTTTTGGCATTGAATTCAGGTAACAGATACCAATCCTGTTATAAAAAATACAGTTCATATTGAATTACAAGTGTAAAAGGCGAGTCCACATATAAGGGATATCGCGCGCAATTTGATGGCGGGCAACCGATTGCGCAGGTGTGGACGTCGATTGCAGATTGTAAGCAATCGCTTGTAATATTGCGGGAGATTTAATTGCATAGGTTTGTATAGAGGTTGCGCAAGTATGGACAGGCAAGTTTGCTGGCGATATCGCCCATATGTGGATGCGCCTTAACACACAACATAGAGTGCCACTTAATATCTAAATCCTAGTGTTGCCCACATAAAAGAGAATATGATATGTTAATCGGAAAGAATATCAATAAGTTCCATTCTGCGCGTTTGATCACGTGCAAATTTGTCTAACACCTTTTCTGTATCAATGTCTATGTCACGGTTTATGCACATGAGGGCCAATGAAGAAAGTCGTTCATCTCCCATTGTTGAACGTAAGTATGTCTTTAACTGGCGAAGACGACTGAATGATCGTTCACACTCACATGACGTCACCGGAATTGTTGCTGACACACGTAGCATGGTGTGAATATTAGGATAAAAGGTTGCAGAAGTTTGTTGAAGTGTTGTCACTAGGGAAGATGGAACATCTGATGAGCTTGATTCCATTTACTCTGCCAACATTCCAATTCTGTACACAATGTGTGTGGTGATGGAAGATCCATTACAATTAATTCGCCATAAGCTTTAGCTTCTTTCTTCTTAGTTTGTGGATTAGACAAGAAGATAGAAGGAACGAGAAACAATCCCTTGAACAGCACGTTGTTGCAAGGGTGAAAATCTTGTTTTTAACTCTGAAAGTAAATGATCAATGAAAGGTATTATGACAGTACGACGAAAATATTGTTCTGGTGAATCACTTGGTGTATTTGCTCTATGTATCTGCCGTTTACCTAATCGTGGTACACTTGGCTCTGGTGCATCGACTGACTTGGATAAAGAAATGGCCTGCGTATACCATTCTAAACTAACCTCATCAATTTCCTTCCGGCATCTTTCAATGCTGCTAATTACATTTGACACTTCTATCATGGCAGAGCAAATGTCAATTGATCGACCTTGTAAACTCACACTGAGTGAATGAATAAAACGGAGACCATTGCAGCACGTAACGTAAGAAATTATGAAATCAAACTGTGTCACCCCCAAAAGAAGACCGCGTGCCTTTGCTACTGATTCTTGATTCCAGGAATCACCGTCAGCTATATCATTTAAAGTTTGCACAACTGCTGTATAAAGTTCTCCAAACACTTCCAATGCATCATGCCTGGCTACCCACCTAGTCTTGCATAGATCAACAAGTTTTTGCTTTCTGGACTCAGGACATTGATGCTGAATATTATGCTGCAATTGCAAATGACGCTTAGGTGAATACTTAAAAAATATACAGACCTCCAAGCAAAGTACCCATCATGTTCCCCTAATTGGTTGTAATGAGCAGGCTTGGACTACAGCAAGATTGAGAACGTGAGAATTGGCAATGGAAGTAAACAGCATTAGGATACTGCTGACTGATTATAGCTGCAGCTCCTTTGATTTTACCAGCCATGTTGCCAGCCCCATCGAAGCCTTGACCACGCAGCTTAGACAAATCCAAACCGTATTCTTGCAGTTTACCAATCAAAAGTTTGGCAATTGATTCTCCTGTTACACTATCACATTTTATAAAATCTACAAATCTTTCACAAATCTGTACACCATCATAAAATCGAACTGCAAGCGCTAACTGTTCCATGTTAGATGCATCAGTCACCTCATCAGCCATAATGCTGAAGTAAACAGCCTCTTTTATTTGTTCTACCACTGTACACCTAATATTGTCTCCGCACCCATTAATCAGTTGATTCTGAATGGTTTTTGACCTATATGTTGCAGTTTTTGGAGCAGTTTTGAAATGTTCTTCTAGAATATTATCACCAGCACAAATACGGGAAATCCAGAAGGGCTTGGAAGTTTCCACGGTTGTTATTAGAATTAGTGTCTGTCTCATTGTGTCCTTGAAGTGGTATATTTTGCCTACCACAGAGTATGACTGTTTGTAGAATTGACATCAGCTTTCGACGATTTTGTTGTATACGTAATTGGATGCTACTGCAAGTCTGCACTGTAGATGTAGACGGAGTTGACTGATCTTGGACTGATGATGTAGGTAGTGGAGTTTTGTTTTGACTGAGAAAGTAAGCACTGATTGTTTTCATAGATCCGAAACTATCCACCAACTTCTGCTTCTTTTCCTCTTTCACTCGTTCAGGACCTGACATCTTTCGCTTGGTTTTATCATTCATTTTCTGTAATCGTAAAACATCGTATAAAAAATAAAACAACACATGGCTTAGAATCACTTCATCACTTAAATTTACTTAATAATTGTAAAGGTTTTAAGGTTGATGTAATGTTAATGTTGGGGTCTGACTGCAGTTGCAGTTAGACTGAACTTGGAGGCTAATCTAAGTTTGGTTCGCCTCCCGTCCTCCCTTTTATGACATATAAACAGATGTGGACACTGAATATTAACTATATGGGGAAAAAATAAAAATAATAAAATTGTACGTTACAATTTGATGTTTCTTCTGTTTGTATCAAGGCACCACAATACTTCTAGGCGGCCATCTTGAATCTGTGACCTTGACTCGTAGTTCCGAATGAGATGAATGAAAGTGTCAAACCTTGACCTTGATCCTATGCCGTGGGAAATTTTCAATAATAAATGAAATCTATTCGAAATGGTATTCGAGATAGATGCAGAACTGACCGGACCGTAGAATATTTATCGCAGTCAGTGTTTTGAGACTTGGTCTCAGTCTGCCATTGAGATAAGATCTCAATTATATTGTGTAGCACGCTGTTTCTCTGGGCTGCAAACTGTTAACGGTACACTGGTCTGGATAACTGGACTGCTCTGGGGTCTGGTTCACTGGTTTGGATCGCTGGACTGCTCTGGGGTCTGGTTCACTGGTTTGGATCACTGGACTGCTCTGGGGTCTGGTTCACTGTTAGGATTCTTCGGGATGCTTAGGCTGCTAGGTTCTCCATGCTGCCACCATTGTAAAGGTTTTAAGGTTGATGTAATGTTAATGTTGGGGTCTGACTGCAGTTGCAGTTAGACTGAACTTGGAGGCGTACTGTGGTAGCGTGTCTCTTATTCCGCACACAAACAATTCTTGAATTAATGCTCAACTCAATGTTGCTGATTCATTGGTACATTTATTTGACAAAGACATTAATGTAGTAAATATGTTAAATGATAAAGGCACGTCTTAGAAAGATCAAATAATATCCATGAGTTGCTACGTGAAAGTAAATATATTAACTTCTTCCAGAGTTAATAACATGTCTTATATCTTCATAATCTAAACAGCAACTAATATATTAACTTCTTCTAGAGTTAATCTACAAAGTACATCTTATATGTTCATGAACTAGAAAGCAACTAACTCAATCCACAAAGCTTGTCTCTAAGCAACTTAATATATGACGTCAACTAGAAAAAACTACGTCACATAGTAATATTACACATAAACATAATTCATAGTATTTTGAAAAGTGCGGTGCGCAAACTCAAGATTAATAAAAATAGATTTATGAATATCTGCACCAATCCTTCGTACTCTACAATAATGAATTAGGTACAAATTTTGCAGCGAATAATATGTTAACACCGACCATGTTTTTGCAGTTTTTATTCTAAATTTAAGTTGGGAATTACACCTGTCAGTGAATAACATTTACATATATACGAATTTCAACAAATTTTAAGTTGAACAAAAATAAATACGTCTCAAATGTGTATGGAAATTATGGTCACGTACCTTTCAGCAATTTTTGGGGGCACGTGCCCCTTATGCCAATACTTCTCTTAGGGGGGGCACGTGCCCCTTAGGCCCCCCCTTGGATCGGCCCCTGTTTAGTGCCCCGGCGCGAGTTAAGCTCGCTACGCCACTGACCTAAGCGGATGGCTCATAGGAGTTCACTTTTATATAGTGACTTTTTTTTAGAAGAATCAACGAGTATGATAACAGAAAGTACATATTAAGAGGGAATATTATAAAGAGGTGCAAACACGTTGGTGAATTTAGTGAGCATATTATGTATATCAAACTCAATACAATCATATGCATATAACCTCATTACTTAGAGTAAAAGTAATAGGTAAAGATCTCAAGTTTGAAAAACGCTACAAGCTAGAATTAATGTAAAACAGTAAATAACAAGACAGTACATAATAAGACAGTACATAATAAGACAGTAAATAATAAGACAGTACATAATAAGACAGTAAATAATAAGACAGTAAATAATAAGACAGTACATAATAAGACAGTACATAACAAGACAGTACATAATAAGACAGTACATAATAAGACAGTAAATAATAAGACAGTACATAACAAGACAGTAAATAATAAGACAGTACATAACAAGACAGTACATAACAAGACAGTACATAATAAGACAGTACATAACAAGACAGTACATAACAAGACAGTACATAATAAGACAGTACATAACAAGACAGTACATAACAAGACAGTACATAATAAGACAGTACATAACAAGACAGTACATAACAAGACAGTACATAATAAGACAGTACATAACAAGACAGTACATAATAAGACAGTACAAAATAAGACAGTACATAATAAGACAGTACAAAATAAGACAGTACAAAATAAGACAGTACATAATAAGACAGTACATAACAGGACAGTACATAACAAGACAGTACATAACAAGACAGTACATAATAAGACAGTACATAATAAGACAGTAAATAATAAGACAGTACATAACAAGACAGTAAATAATAAGACAGTACATAACAAGACAGTACATAACAAGACAGTACATAATAAGACAGTACATAACAAGACAGTACATAACAAGACAGTACATAATAAGACAGTACATAACAAGACAGTACATAATAAGACAGTACATAACAAGACAGTACATAACAAGACAGTACATAATAAGACAGTACATAACAAGACAGTACATAACAAGACAGTACATAATAAGACAGTACATAACAAGACAGTACATAATAAGACAGTACAAAATAAGACAGTACATAATAAGACAGTACATAACAGGACAGTACATAACAAGACAGTAAATAATAAGACAGTACATAACAAGACAGTAAATAATAAGACAGTACATAATAAGACAGTACATAATAAGACAGTACATAACAAGACAGTAAATAATAAGACAGTACATAATAAGACAGTACATAACAAGACAGTACATAATAATAAAAAGTTTGACATCCAGAGGAACAAATTAAAACAACAACACATCGCTGACTACCGGTCATAGTGTTTCATGTTACTATAGTTGATTCTTAATATTTTTAATAGAATATCACTTGAATTTGTTGGTAAAGTTGATATATATAATATTAAAAATAGCGTGCTAGAGTAAACAAAAAAAGAAAGCATCTACTTTCGCTATTTAACTCTTTACATAAACATTAGTAAAAAAAAAAAAAGTAATTAGCTTCGGGCACCAAAATAATTTTAATTGACAAGAAAGTTTTAAAATAGCGTATTGTCACCAAGTATACACAAGTGTTCAAATTTTCAAATCGATTGGGCTTCGAGAAGTTGGTGAAAATATATTTTCATATTTCCCACAAAAAAAAATCCGAAAACTAAAAAAAAAAAGAATTTTTTTTTTTTTGAAATATTAATGAAATAATTGTTAACGTTGTACATCAGCCTGAGTTGTAAATTACTCGCATGTCCAGGTACCACTGTATGACGTTAATTAATTATAACTTGTTAACTTGTTATAAATTTTATTTACTTTCGCCATGCATGTCTGATTTTTACACAAATAAAATTACTATTATATATATATATATATATATATATATATATATATATATATATATATATTCAGCGGTGTAACTAGGGAGGGTGGTGAGGCGTACATCTCCAGGGGCTTTGACTATACCACAAGCCAGGGGCGCCAGGCAGTATTGTACTAGTTTTTACCACGAAGATGGGGCTGCATCCCTGGGGTCACTAATGCTAGTTAGGCCACTGGGTATATATTTGGAACTGAAATAAGAAGAGGTAGCCATGTATTTTTATCTGACAAGTAAATATGTTACATCATGTCCACGTTATTAGTAACAAGAATGTATGAACCTATATACAACTCCATCTTACTCTAGGCAGTAAATGTCACAATATATTTTGACAATAATGTCTATTTCCCCACTACTTAAAGAAAAAAAAACGAAGGCAAAACTTGATATCTTTAAACACCAAACAAAAAGACAGACAAAATGGCTTGATTATGTATTTTTAAATTCAAAAAAGAAAAAAAAAATGTGTACTTATACTGCAATGTTATTTCTATGACAACCGTCAAATCCTGTAATGCTTTCAGAGGCCATTATTATGTCCAAAGTATTTTTTCTTTTTTAAAACAACAACGCAGCAAACTATTGACAACACCATTAACGTCATTATTTTGTTGAAAATGTAGTTCCTATTATGTTTGTTCAGTCGGCTTGGGTTCCTTAAAATAAAATAAAAAAGTCGCATTATTTTGAGAAATTTATTTATTAATTAGTTCTTAGCAGGAGCGATGAATGTGTCCGGATGTGTACAGTGTTACAGTTATTGACAGCCGTTAGAAAAATTATTGATTGTCAGGGTATTGGCAGATTTGTTGGAGACTTTATAATTATGTTTGTTTGTGAGTGTGTGTGTTTGTGTTTGTTGGTTGGTGAGATATTTATAGAAACATGTTTTTCATTATATAAAGGAAAAGTCTTTTTTTAAAATCGTGTTTTATTTTATCGCCTTTAGGTGTTTTTTTTTTTAATAAGGGCTTAAGAAATGACTGACTCACTGACTGATGTGAACTCTAGAATAAACTGACTCACTGACTGATGTTGACTGTAGAGTAAACTGACTCACTGACTGATGTTGACTGTAGAATAAACTGACTCACTGACTGATGTTGACTGTAGAATCAACTGACTCACTGACTGATGTTGACTGTAGAATCAACTGACTCACTGACTGATGTTGACTATATAATAAACTGACTTACTGACTGATGCTGACTGTAGAATACACTGACTCACTGACTGATGCTGACTCTAGAATACACTGACTCACTGACTGATGTTGACTGTAGAATAAACTGACTCACTGACTGATGTTGACTGTAGAATAAACTGACTCACTGACTGATGTTGACTGTAGAATAAACTGACTCACTGACTGATGTTGACTGTAGAGTAAACTGACTCACTGACTGATGCTGACTGTAGAATAAACTGACTCACTGACTGATGCTGACTCTAGAATACACTGACTCACTAACTGATGTTGACTCTAGAATACACTGACTCACTGACTGATGTTGACTGTAGAGTAAACTGACTCACTGACTGATGCTGACTGTAGAATAAACTGACTCACTGACTGATGCTGACTCTAGAATACACTGACTCACTGACTGATGTTGACTCTAGAATACACTGACTCACTGACTGATGTTGACTAGAATTAATTGACTCACTGACTGATGTTGACTCTAGAATACACTGACTCACTGACTGATGTTGACTAGAATTAATTGACTCACTGACTGATGTTGACTGTATAATAAACTGACTCACTGACTGAAGATGCCTAGAATTAACTGACTCACTCACTGATGGCTTCTATAATAATCTGACTCACTGACTGATGTTGACTCTAGAATACACTGACACTGAATCATGTTGACTAGAATTAATTGACTCACTGACTGATGTTGACTCTATAATAAACTGACTCACTGACTGAAGATGCCTATAATTAACTGACTCACTCACTGATGGCTTCTATAATAATCTGACTCACTGACTGATGTTGACTCTATAATAAACTGACTCACTGACTGAAGATGACTAGAATTAATTGACTCACTGACTGATGTTGACTCTATAATAAACTGACTCACTGACTGAAGATGACTAGAATTAACTGACTCACTCACTGATGGCTTCTATAATAATCTGACTCATTGACTGATGTTGACTCTAGAATAAACTTTATGATTGATGCTTGTATCATGACTTTGAATGATCTCTGGGTTTCATTTTATTTTAAGCTTTACTAAGAAGGGTTCATGAGAAGTACTTACCTAGTTTTCATTGAACTCAAATGTAAGTTGTTGTTTTTTTAACGGTCAAATGGATTTGAATGGGGATAAATGCATCCAAAGAATATTTGCTTGTAGTGTCATTTCAAAATGAGAATTTGTACATTATTTCATGTCTCAACAATCATTTGTGTATTTACGTTAAACAATTTTATTCACGTCATTGCTTTTTTAGAGCATTTTCGAAAAAAAAAAATGCTCTATTGTCCCCGTTTTGTCTGTCTGTCTGTCCGTCCGTCATCACCCTAGATCTCAACAACCATAAGTCCTAGACCCATGATGTATATATCATTTTGTAGGTCTTGGCCTTCCATGTGTGCAGCAAAAGTTCATTTCGCGATCTGACCTCTGAGGGCCGTAAAAGGGGGCTTAATACCGTTTTTTACTATATAAGCTATATTAATAAAGGGGCGCCTATATCTCAGCAACTATAAGTCCTAGACCCATGATGTATATATCATTTTGTAGGTCTTGGCCTGCCATGTGTACATCAAAAGTTCATTTCGCGATAGGACCTCTGAGGGCCGGGCTTCAGGGCTCCTAAGGGGCTTATATATTATATATACACCTTGTACGTTCAATAACCCGTTCATTTGGTGCGAAATACTGCAGCACGTAGTTTCACCAAGATTTATTAAGAAACTCATCAAATGAAATAGTAAGCTTGTGTTCTGAGTTTAATTGAAAGTATCAGAGCTATGCAACAATTGACGGAGTTTTCGGACGATTAAATGACTATAATTTAGAATGTTTTCAATTTTGAGTCCTATTTCAGTAACCACAAACCACTTGTAGTTAGATTTAAGAGACAATAATTTTTTTTCAAATATAAAAAAACGTCTTTATAATTTTTTTTTTACAAATATATGCATTACACAATTGAATTTATAAACATTTCCAAAATTTACAAATATTTACTGAAAGCTAACAAACGTACTGATACATAACACGAAAATACGCTAACACGTCCTGTGTCCAGAATGGAACAGGCTTAATTGCTTGTTTTTCC
>JAGDYQ010000005.1:1361139-1488801 GCA_021962125.1 Bulinus truncatus | reverse complement strand
CCTTTAAAAAAAAATTAAAATTTTGAAGTATCTGTTAGTTTGTTTTTTAATTATAAAAAAATAATATTTTTATTACTTTGTTATTTTGTAAAGGGCTCTTAAACATATACAGCCAATTGTAAATGATACCCCATATGCCATCATAGGTTCAACGTATCATTGTCACAAATGGTAGTCTTTTTTAAGTCCACACTGATATTAGAAAGATGTATTAGTCCACATCGATATTAAAAAAAGACGACATTAGTCCACACTGATATTAAAAAAAGATGTATTAGTCCACACTGATATTAAAAAAAGACTAATGTCAAATGAATTTATACAAGAACTATCATTCTTCTTGAATTCAGTGAAAGAGCCAAAAACAACAATTCAGTATATTTAACTTTTGTTTTAATTCTCACATTATTTTTTTAAAGTTTCTGCCAATTCAAAACTTTAAAAATAACAATTGTTATCCATGAAAAGTTCATAAAAATTAATTACATTTGTTTAGAGAAAAGTAACAGAAGAAAAAAACTGGCCGTCCAAGCTTGGAAAAGAGCACAGAAAATGTAGTTAAAGCTGTTGAGATCTTAAAGAATGTAAGTTTAGCTGTGATCGATTTTGCAGAAATATTAAAAATGACATATTTAATCATCACACAAAGTTAGCAGGCTTACAGATTTTATTGACTTATCTAAAGCTCAAAGAAAACTTATAAATATCATTTTAAAATTATTTGAAAATCACATAATGGTAATTTGATGGATGATTTTTTTCTTTTCTTAATTTCAGGCTTCCTTTAAAGAAATATATAATTTACAGACCAGGAGTTCATTGATAAGAATGAACTGTACAGTGTTCTACAAGATGTGAGTAGATTATTAAAAAAAAAACTAAACCTCTTTTAGAGTATATGCTGTTCTGTTTTGTATACATTCTCAATATGTGTATATTTATATATCCTACACATATACTTGTGCCTGTATTCATACATATACACAGACATATTTATATAAATTGCTGAAAGAGGTCTTGTACGATGCATGCCTGCAAAATTTGATTTTGATTAAAAACAGGCAGAAATGTGTTAATTTCACACCCTTAAAATTAATAAAGCGCATGGCATCTATATGTTTGAATATTTTTATATGTGTGAGTTGTGTAATTTTTATACTTGCAGTTGAATCTGTGTTTGAATACATAAAATGGTTAGGATGAGAATTTCGATATCCATGCTCAAAATAAGTGACACAATTTAATTTAATTTCTTCTTCTAACAGGAAACAGTTGTTTCCTGAGGAATATTCCAAATTGTTGTTAGGTCCAGATATTAGTCTGGATAAAGCATTCTGTAGTACTGGACAAGGACGGATATGCGAAAGGTGGGTAAATTTTATGATTTGGGATTCTTGGGTAATTTTTATTGTATCTTTGTCTTGAGCAGCTTTTACATATCTATTTTTTTTTTTGATAAATTATTTATAATGTATGTCATTGCAAATAAACTATTCATAAATAGTGATTATTTTGTCATAATATGATGTGCTAATTTTTTAAAGAGACCATACACCCCAGTTTACCTATAATATATCCCAGTTAAGCATCACCTGTCCTGCAATACCAGAATGGCCAGGGAATGTCCTGGCCTATATAGATTTTTTGATGAAATACATACTTTCCCTACACTCTTATTTTTTACACTACACTATGTTTAATTTTGTACTTATAATGAGCTATTCTTAGCTTTGAAAAAGTATTATTGGCATTATAAAGTATGACTTTCATAGGAAGCAAAAAATAATCTATTTTATAAAAAGGTAAAGTAATACAATTTTTAAAAGCTAGTTTACAGTTATATTTTTCAACTTGAAGTTTTTAACTCTTCACTTATGTAATAGTGTACACACTGTACTTTAAATAAATAATTACAATTTACTTGTTGATACTTCATATTTCTGACACACTTTGAGCTATTTTTATGAACATTGAAAATGTAACTTTCATTTTCAGACCAGTATTGATCTTCATTACTCATAACCATTTCCTGTACTTTACCTACACCAATACACTTAAGTAAATAATGTAGACCAGTGTTTTCAAAACTTCTTAACATCTGTGTACCCACCTTTCTTGGAATTTGTAATACTGTGCACCCTAAGTCAAAGCCCCTCCCCCCCCCCATTTCATTATTGTTTTCTCTTTAGCTGCGCATTACCCCACTAAACTCTTTGAGAATACCCCCAGGTGTACACATACCACACTTAGGGAAACACTGATGTAGACTAATTGATTAATTGTGCTTTTCTTTAATCCCTACTGTAGCTGAGAGTGCAAATGCTATGTGGAAGTATTTCAGTGCTGTCAAAAATTAAAATTAAAAATATTTTTTTTTTGTTAACATGGAACTTATTTCTTCATTGCTTTTTTTCCTAAATTTTTTTTTTTTAAATTCAATATAATTTTGGGTAAATTTTTTTAAATTACTTAACAGATTGCTTTTCTAGACTTAGTGCAATTCATTGAAGCACATGTAGTTAGAATGCAGTTAATATAATTTTAATAAATGGTTAGTTTATCCTTACAATTTATATAATTATTTATTATACATTGAGAACTAATTTTTATTTGATATGTTGGTGATTTTTTTTTGTCTTCATGCATTCATGATTCAGTTTTGCGTAAACTTTTGGGAGGTTTAAATTGCTTGCTTTATAATTATTTTGTTTTTTTATAGGCCAGATTTCAAGACTTTAGAAGGAGAAGTATAGATAACCTGGGCGACTTTATTTTTGCTGTGAAAGATACTCTTCTATACTCTTATTATATTACATTTGAGCATCTATTTTTCAATTCTTTAACCACCAAGTCTATAAGCCCACAGAAAGGACAAAGCACCCCACCACTCATAACTGAATTAAAAAATAGAGATCTCCCCCATCCTTCCCTTTTTAAAGAGGTCATATATATGTCAGGGTATAGAAATATAGGTGGATTATTATATATGTGACAAAACAAAATAATTCATACTACTTACTAACATAATTAAATTTTTTATTTACACTTCAAGTGTTTGGAACAGGTGGGTATAATGCCACAAGTCAAGAGCTTAGCTGGCAGTAGTGCAGGAACAATAGTTGCTGCTGCTGTTGCCCTTGGCTATAACTCTCAAGAATTAGAGCAAATCATGTCAGATGACTGGGATGCAATACTGAAAGGTAAGTTATCGGCCATGGGTTAGGTACAGTTTATCCGAAATACGTTACAGTTTATCCAAAACACTTTACAGTATATCCAAAACACTTTACAGTATATCCAAAACACATTACAGTTCATCCAAGACATGTTACAGTTTATCCGAAACACGTTCCAGTATATCCAGAAGATGTTACAGTTTATACAAAACATGTTACAGTATATCTTAAACACGTTACAGTTTATCCTAAACACGTTACAGTTTTTCCTAAACAAGTTACAGTTTTTCCTAAACATGTTATAGTATATCCAAAACACGTTACAGTATATCCAGAAAATGTTACAGTTTATCCAAAACATATTACAGTATATCCAAAACATGTTACAGTTTATCCAAAACACAAAACAGTTTATCGTAAACATGTTACAGTTTATCCAAAACACGTTATAGTATATCCAAAACACATTACAGTATATCCAAAGCATGTTACAGTTTATCTTACAGTATATGCAAAACACGTTACAGTATATCCAAAAATTGTTACAGTTTATCCAAAACACGTTACACTATATCCAAAGCACGGTGCAGTTCATCCAAAGCATGATACTGTTCATCCTAAGCACGTTATAGTTCATCCAAAGCATGTTACAGTTCATCCTAAGCACGTTACAGTTCATCCTAAGCACATTACAGTTCATCCAATTCATCCAAAAAACGTTACAGTTCATCCAAGACACGTTACAGTTCATCCAAGACATGTTACAGCTCATCCAAAACATGTTACAGTTCATCCAAAACATGTTAAGTTCATTTAAAATACCTTACAGTTCATCCAAGACACATTACAGTTCATCCAAGACACGTTACAGTTCATACAAAACATGTTTCAGTTCATCCAAAACACGTTACAGTTCATACGAAACACATTACATATTCCCATAAGCTCCTACATATTCACATAAGCTCCTACATATTCCCAAAAGCTCCTTCATATTTCCATAAGCTCCTAATATTCCCATAAGCTTCTACATATTCCCATAAACTCCCACATATTCCCATAAGCTCTCACATATTCCCATAAGCTCCCAATAATTCCCATAAACTTCCACATATTCCCATAAGCTCCTGCATATTCCCATAAGCTCTGACACTCCCATAAGCTCCTACATATTCCCATAATCTCATACATATTCCCTTAAGCTCCCACATATTCCCATAATCTCCCAATAATTCCCATAAGCTCCCACATATTCACATAAGCTCCTAATATTCCCATAAGCTCCTACATATTCCCATAAGCTCCCACTTACTCCCATAAGCTCCCACATATTCCTATTAGCTCCTACATATTCCCATAAGCTCCTAATATTCCCATAAGCTTCTACATATTCCCATAAGCTCCTACATTTTCCCATAAGCTCCCTCTTACTCCCATAAGCTTCTTATATTCCCATAAGCTCCCACATATTCCCATAAGCTCCCAAAAATTCCCATAAGCTCCCACATATTCCCATAAGCTCCTACATATTCCCATAAGATCCTTCATATTCCCATAAGCTTCTACATATTCCCATAAGCTCTCACATATTCCCATAAATTCCTACATATTCCAATAACACGTTACAGTTCATCCGAAACACATTACACTTCATCCAAAACACATTACAGTTCATCCTAAACACGCTAGTGTATCCAAAACACATTACATATTCCCTTAAGCTCCTACATATTCCCATAAGCTCCTACATATTCCCAAAAGCTCCTTCATATTCCCATAAGCTTCTACATATTCCCATAAGCTCCCACATATTCCCATAAGCTCTCACATATTCCCATAAGCTCCCAATAATTCCCATAAGCTCCCACATATTTCCATAAGCTCCTAATATTCCCATAAGCTCCTAACATTCCCATAAGCTCTAACTTACTCCCATAAGCTCCTACATATTCCCATAATCTCATACATATTCCCTTAAGCTCCCACATATTCCCATCATCTCCCAATAATTCCCATAAACTAATAATATTCCCATAAGCTCCTACATATTCCCATAAGCTCCCACTTACTCCCATAAGCTCCCACATATTCCCATTAGCTCCTACATATTGCCGTAAGCTCCTATATATTCCCATAAGCTCCTAATATTCCCATAAGCTTCTACATATTTCCATAAGCTCCTAATATTCCCATAAGCTCCTACATATTCCTATCAGCTCCCACTTACTCCCATAAGCTCCTAATATTCCCATAAGCTCCTAATATTCCCATAAGCTCACTCGTATTCCCATAAGCTCCCACAAATTCAAATAAGCTCCCAATAATTCCCATAAGCTCTTACATATTCCCATAAGATCCTTCATATTCCCATAAGCTCCTTCATATTCCCATAAGCTCTCACATATTCCCATAACACGTTACAGATCATCCGAAACACATTACACTTTATCCAAAACACATTACAGTTCATCCTAAACACGTTAGATTTCATCCAAAACACGTTACAGTATATCCTAAGCACGTAACAGTTTATCCAAAGCACGTTACTGTTCATCCTAAGCATATTACAGTTCATCCTAAGCATGTTACAGTTCATCCAAAGCACATTACACTTAACAGTTTATCCAAAACACGTTTGATGTGGTTATTGGTAATTCAGAGCATTTTATGTAGGCTAATGCTGGAATTCAGATGAACATTTTCAACATCACAAATGGTGTACCTCAAAATAATTTTAATATCCTACAAATAGATAATGTCCATGATTCAGCAACAGTATTAACGTTTGAGGATGCATTATTTGATCATTTTTATTGTTATTTTGACAGCAGTAAAATGCCTTTATTGATGGCTTTTTTTTATTATATTGCTGGATGGGTTGTGAGAAAGATTTCATCAAAAGTATTCTGTAATTCATTGCTTCTGATCTAGTTTGTGCAGCCACTGAGTCCACTTCCGGCTTATTGGTGTTAAAAAATACTGGTGGGCTAGTTATACCATTCAGTATCGTAGTTGCTGTTGTCCATCATTGTGAGAAATTATTTAGTTCACTACTTTAAAAAAAAAAGTAAATTTTCAGCAGTTAGAAAAAGTTACAGTAATGCGCATGATGCAGTCACTGCCTACTAACAACTTTTTACTGACTTAACTGAACTTTTTTAGAAACGAGCAATGGTATTGACTCTCATGTACACATTCTTCTAAAACTTATTTGTGGTGAATTTTTAAATTAAGATGCTACCATACAGTAACACTAACCAACATAGCAATGAAAAAAAATAGTATTAGACAAAAGTTTAGTAGAACTGTAATATTCAGAAACCAAAATTTGCATGACTTTTGAATCCGTTTAACTTCACAAAAATAAAATTAGTTTTTAAAAGGTAAAGCTAGATATAATTTAAATGTACTGGTATTTAATTAAAAGAAATTTCATTTTAGAGGGATGCACTATCTTGCCATCAATAATTAAGGCTGCACTTTTCAATAATACCTTATCTGATAGAATGTTTTTACTATTGCATGAATGAATGTATTTAGAAAGAAAATTATATAGTTCATGTAACTATCATTAAAAATGATTAATATTATGTATATTAATAACTATTGTCATTATTAATACTATTTTAAAAGATATGTACCCATTTTTTATATTATTTCAGAAAAACTGACTATTGAAAGCAAATTTGTTTAGTGTAAATTTCCAGTAACATGTTGCAAGAAATACATTGTTTTTTCAATTGGCTATTTTTTAAATTAAGCTGCTTTGTATGATCATGACTATTGAAATGTTGAAATATAATAAAGTGGCTAGTTTATTTCATTAAATCATATGTATAAAGTAGAATGATATGTCACAATTTTTTTATAAATGTTAAAATATAATAAAGTGGCTAGTTTATTTCATTAAATCATATGTATAAAGTAGAATGATATGTCACAATTTTTTTTAATTATTAGAATATTGTATATAATGATAATTTTTTTACAACACATGATTTGAATTTAAAATATTTACTTTTTAAAAAGAAAAAACCATTTAGAAAGATTCAATATTTTTTTTATATGAAACAGATGATATGAATAACTGTGCTTCTATCATTACAAGACTAAGATTAATATGAGAAGTACTTACTTTTTTTCATTATAATTGTTTTTCCTTTTTATAATGTAAATGTTGTTAATTAAATAATTCATGCAATTAGATTGTTATACATTGTACACGAAAAAATATGACAACTTACACATATCTACTCTTTGATACTACTGTAAAAAAATATTTTATCACCATTAAAATATCTAAATTGTATTTTGACTTATCTTTTTTTTTGTTTTGTTCATTAAAATGTTGTATTGTTATCATTACATTGAATTAGTTACAATAGTTTAAATTGTTATAAAAAAAAAGTCTAATGCCAATGTAACATTACAATAAAAACTGACGGTGCCTAAAATACCTATGTCAGATTTTTACAAAGCTAAAATAAATGTTTGGCATGATGTTATAGACCAACTATGCTTAAGACAGTTATACTTTTATTTGCTCTTTATAGAAGACAAATAGATGGCAATAAGACATATTTTAGTATATTAATAAAAATGGACATGTGTTTTCTTTTGCAAATATTTTTAGAAAAATACATACATCTTCTACATAGTAATCACACTGACTGTGATATACATAATATGTTATGTCTCTTTAATCAGTACTGCATACTGTCTAAACAGGCCAACCGGAGGATGCTATGAAGACCCATTTGATGGACTGGGACTAAAGTGGGTCCCTTTCAGTCAGAAGTATAAGCAAATGTAATTGACTAGTCTGGGTGGAGGGGTAACACCATAGCATTATATGTTATAGGAATTAAATCTAAAAAGGGCATAATGGGAGTGATGATCATAGCCATAGGCGGTCGCTAAAGTTGCCAAGCCATAAATTATGGCATAATAACGGGACCCTCTTACATTCATGGGGTCCTGACAAGTCACTGTATATACTATAGACAGCATGTCTATAATTAAATGAAATGACATAATTTAACTTTTAAAAAATTAAGCGTCATTTTATCCGTGCTTAGCTTAAAAAAAATGCTGAAAGTTTGATTAAGTCTCTAAGGAAGCCTGTTTTCAATTAATGCAACAATATATATTATGTGTAAAGGATGTTATTTATATGATCTCGTCTATAATGAGAAACTCAATTCATGTTCCATGGTTCATATAGTTTATTAACAACACAATAAAATATAAACAGTAGAATAAATCCAATATAAACTGAATTATCACAATGACTGATAATCTCCTTAACTCAATGAATAAATACTTATTAGCTTTCCAATAAACTCAACTGATTAACTAAACTCATATACTCTGATACACTGAATATGCTGATTCACTAATTGACTGATGATCATCTAACTGAACTCGAATACTCTCTCTCTCTCTCTGTACTCAACTGAACTGAACTCCCGTATCTTCCAAACATCCTCTTTATATATTCTACGTTGCTCTCTCTAACCTTCTTAGAAAATCCTATTTACAATAAACATGATATTTATACTCTCGAAATATCTAGAGTCTTGACCACATGCCCTCAGGTTGACCTGGTTGGCCAAGCTCCAAACATACACACACACCTGTGTGCGTAGTACACCAACTATACCATCAGTGGCGTAGCTAGGGTGGGGGGAGGGGGGTCCAAATTTGAACGTTCCCCCGGGCCCCCGCTTGAGGGGGGCCCCCAAACGAGTTTCCAATTTTTGTATTTTAACACTAAATATTAAATACTAGCTGTAACCGAAACGCGCTGCCGTGACTAAGCCTTCTGTAACGACCAAAGTCGGTTATGTTTTTATAACATACTTTGGAATGGCTGGAAATGCGCCATAGGTACTATGTCGGTCACGTTTAGAGAGAGTTTGTATTTTTAGGGGGCACATACCTGTTAAGTTAGATGACCTAGTTAGGCTGGAATTAAAAGCAAGGCTAAGCGTCCTTGTATTTTCGAGAGAAAAATGTTGTGATGAGCTATTATCTACTGTCTGGTTTCGTATACATGGCGCCAAACTTCTACATGTGCTTGATTAGTGATACAAAGAGCATTTTTGAGCATTGTATGTACAAGAATATAGATTAAACATTGTATTTTCAAGAATATGGATTACTGGGTCAGGGATGAGTTAATTAATTAAGGGGAGAAAGGAGGAGAACAGAGAGGTACAGAACGGACACGCAGTTCGACAAAATAGGCAGCACACAGGATAGAGTAGTGATGTTTCGGTGAGTATGTATCTTGCAGTGTATAGTTTCATTCTACTTATAATTTGAAATTAAATTTTGCGTAATCGTCAAATAAAGTATATGAATCGGACTTGGCAGTTAATTTAATTTATTTGTGATGTATGTGATTGAGTACACGCTTAGATAAAGTGTCAATCCCTACCAGAGAAGAGAAGAAATAGACAGATCGTCACAAGAACTCACAATGCTTAACTAATAATACAAGTAGTTATGACACCTACTTTAATGTAAAAGTAAGTATTGAGAGAAATTTCGTTTCTAATTCAGTTTATTAATTTAATGCAATTTTGGGGTGACACCACAATGAACAATTCTAGATTTCATAGCAGAAAGAACTCGGCATAGTCAGTTTTATAATCGATCATAGTCAAAAACATGATCAGTGGCACAGGGTGCCACCATACGAGCAGTAGCACAGGGTGCCATCATGCAGAGCGTCTGGAGCTTAGGTAAATGAATCTAAGTCAAAGCTGCTCGGATCAATCTGGAGTTTTTTGTAAACGCGCTAGAAAAAAAGGCGGAGGTAGTCACGTGGTTTTATGAAATAGCAGACGTAGTTTATAAACTTAGTTGAATTAAAGTAATAAGGGCCTACATAATTCTGAAATACAGTCAGTAATACTATCGTTTTCATCGCTTAAATATTTTAAAGTAAATTCTCTAAGGCGAAGACCGTATAGAGCAGGAAAATTCGAAATATGTACCATTGTTCATGCTGGAAGTCTTAGGGGAGTGGGTGACACCCTGAATTGATTGTATTGGGTGACACCAAACATAGTGATACCAATGAGTTAGTGAAACTGTTGCATGTATTCCACACAGATTAAGGATTTCAAAATTACTTAAATCATCATGCAAATAAAAACTGGTAAAAAGTTTACCAAAAGTGTCAAAACATAGTTTTGGTTGTTGTAAAACACGTTATCTTGACTGCATTGTATCTTCAATTTTTTGTCCATGCTATAATCCATCTATCCATAGACATAAATAGAAGGGTCATAGTTCATATACTTATGTCTATGCGTCTGACGAAATCTCACAATCATGGCGAATGAAACAAGTATACATAATTTTTTGTATATTTTTTATTTGTGAAATGTAAAGAGTGTTATTCTTTATAGAGAAACTTCACCCATGCCGAACGAATGAGTTTACCGGAGTGGGGCTACAAAACGGAAAAAGCGTGCTACAGAAAGACGAGAGGCTGCAAAATCAAGGAAAACTTGAAGGGTTTTTTAAGAAGAAACCTGATAATAGCATTGAAAACAAAGAAGACCATGAACATGGCGAAGAAAAGTATCAACATTCAGATAATCCATATAAAGATACAACAGTGTAGCAACAACTGTCAAGTATTTAGCAAAAACCAACTCAAGCTTACTTGGCCACAAAGAAGAACTAGATTCTCCAAGTCCTGGGAACTTCCTAGAATCTTTGAAATTTCTTGCAGAATTTGATGAAGTTACGTAACATCACTTGAATAATTCAACATGAGTTCATAAGCTTGATGGGCAATAAAGATAGGGAATCAATTGTTGGGAGAGTCAAGCAAGTTTGTTACTTTTTTCTGATGTTTGATTCCACTCCAGATTTTCTCACAAAGAACAAGTATCCCTTAAAGTTCGTAACTTGGATGTCGAGAATTTTGAAATAAAAGTGTCATTCCTTGGTTATTTTGAAATTGTGAAGCCAGATGCACAACATAATGAAGAACTTGTTCTGAAAACCCTTTAAGACATTGAACTAGACTTTAAATATGTGCACAGATCAAACCTATGATAACGCAGCCACAATGAGTGGCCGTCGGTCTGGCCGGCAGAAACGTCTCTTAGACATAAATCCAAACGTAACATTTCTGAACTGTGATAATCACTCTCTCAGCTTGGCAGCTCTTCATTCTGCTGAGATAGATCCAGCCATTGTCACTTTTTTCATGAATCGCTCAACCTTTTTTCCTATTCACCCCAGAGATAGACCAAACTGAAAGAAACTGGAGCCGGGAAACTAAAAAAGAAGAGTAGTAGGCCTACATGGTGGTACTCAAGAGAAGAAGATACGTCGTCACTTTCCTTGCATCTTGACAAAGATGCTGAAGAGATTAAGACCCTTTGATGCTTTCTGCAAAATGATGAGAAACAGACGAAACTGATCACCCAATCCATCGAAAGAGCAAAAGAAGGCATTGAATGCTATGGATTCCTGTAGGCAAAACAACCAGAAGAAAGAAAAGACTTGATGGGGAGTTAAGTTCTGATGTAAGATTGTAAATAGAACTGCAATTCAAACGTGTTGCGACAGAAGTGCTTGACATACTTCATATGGAGATAAAGGATAGATTCCAAAGGTTGCAAGACCATGTGGGCACCTTTGGGGTTCTTCTTAAACCAAGACACCTGTTGAATTCTATGGATGATTACACACTGATGAAAAACTGTTACTTTTTCCTGTTTGTATGATGACATACAGGCAAATTACTTTTTCAATGGTGTCATTGATGCACGAGCACTTTCATCAACAAACCAGTACCACAATCACCAACTGACTTATTGAGGAAGCTGGCTTCATACGATAATGATGTTTGCTCAAACCTTGCTACCTCCATCCGAATACTGCTAACTCAGGCCACTTCCATTGCATCACGTGAGAGATTATTCTCAAAACTCAAAGTCAATCAAAAAACTATATCAGGAGTACAATGATGCAATAAAGACTTAGCCTCATGGCTTTAATGTAAGTGAAGTAAAAAATACTAGACAACATTGACTTAGATGATGTTATAAATGCCTTACTGCACAGAAAGCACAACGTGAGGCAAAATGAATTGAGATTTGTCACTTGTGCATTATCTCGTCACTAAACTGGAATTATTCATTAAAAGAGTTTTAATGATAATCTTTTGTTAATTTTATTGATATAATGTAGTAATTTGAATTTAGACATATATTTATTAAGTACGTTATCTCATGTCATGATATCGTATGTCAAATCTGCAGGGGCCCCCAAAAAGGCCAAGCCCCCCGGGCCCCCAAACCCCTAGGGACGCCTCTGTATACCATGACATTATGAAAACGTCTCGTCAACAGATAAAATTAGTTAGTGTCCAGCTAGGTCTCATTGTTGCTTAGTTCAGAGAAATAATGTTTGATTTTATGAAAAATAAAATCGCCGTAAAATATTTTTTTTGTTTTATCAATGTGGGTTATGTATGTCAGTGTACTTTATATGAGCACCAAATTAAATGGCGGTGGCAAATGAAGTATGTCCATGAACGACTTCCGTTTAAGAACTTAAATGATAAGTGTGGGCGATCTAGTTCTTTATCCAAACCACGTTACAGTTCATCCAAACCACGTTACAGTTCATCCAAACCACGTTACAGTTCATCCAAACCACGTTACAGTTCATCCAAACCACGTTACAGTTCATCCAAACCACGTTACAGTTCATCCAAACCACGTTACAGTTCATCCAAACCACGTTACAGTTCATCCAAACCACGTTACAGTTCATCCAAACCACGTTACAGTTCATCCAAACCACAGTACAGTTCATCCAAACCACGTTACAGTTCATCCAAACCACGTTACAGTTCATTCAAACCACGTTACAGTTCATCCAAACCACGTTACAGTTCATCCAAACCACGTTACAGTTCATCCAAACCACGTTACAGTTCATCCAAACAACGTTACAGTTCATCAAAACACGTTACAGTTCATCCAAACCACGTTACAGTTCATCCAAAACACGTTACAGTTCATCCAAACCACGTTACAGTTCATCCAAACCACGTTACAGTTCATCCAAACCATGTTACAGTTCATCCAAACCACGTTACAGTTCATCCAAACCACGTTACAGTTCATCCAAACCGTTACAGTTCATCCAAACCACGTTACAGTTCATCCAAACCACGTTACAGTTCATCCAAAACACGTTACAGTTCATCCAAAAGAAGTTATAGTTTACAAAATTTAATCAATGTATAATTTTTAAAAAATATTACTATTGTTATCAAATCAACAGAACAATGATACAGACATGAATATTGTCCACAACATCTTTGGAAAACGAGTGAACTCCTCAGATCCACTAATGCCAGCTGCTAAAACTCAACAATATAAATAGGTATTTTTTAAATGATGTCAGTGTTTGAAATTCTTTTACATATTTCCAAAACACATTACAGTTCATCCAAAACATGTTACAGTTCATCAAAACACGTTACAGTTCATCCAAACCACGTTACAGTTCATCCAAAACATGTTACAGTTCATCCAAACCAACAGTTCATCCAAACCACGTTACAGTTCATCCAAACCACGTTACAGTTCATCCAAACCACGTTACAGTTCATCCAAACCTACGTTACAGTTCATCCAAACCACGCTTAGTTTCATCCAAACCATGTTCAGTTCATCAAAACACATTACAGTTCATCCAAACCACGTTACAGTTCATCCAAACCACGTTACAGTTCATCCAAACCACGTTACAGTTCATCCAAACCACGTTACAGTTCATCCAAACCACGTTACAGTTCATCCAAACCATGTTACAGTTCATCCAAACCACGTTACAGTTCATCCAAACCACGTTACAGTTCATCCAAAACCACGTTACAGTTCATCCAAACCACGTTACAGTTCATCCAAACACGTTACAGTTCATCCAAACCGTTACAGTTCATCCAAACCACGTTACAGTTCATCCAAACTTGTTACAGTTCATCCAAACCACGTTACAGTTCATCCAAACCACGTTACAGTTCATCCAAACCACGTTACAGTTCATCCAAACCACGTTACAGTTCATCAAAACCACGTTACAGTTCATCCAAACCACGTTACAGTTCATCCAAACCACGTTACAGTTCATCAAACCACGTTACAGTTCATCCAAACCGCGTTACAGTTCATCCAAACCACGTTACAGTTCATCCAAACCGTTACAGTTCATCCAAATTGCGTTACAGTTCATCCAAAACACATTACAGTTCATCCAAACCACGTTACAGTTCATCCAAACCACGTTACAGTTCATCCAAACCACGTTACAGTTCATCCAAACCACGTTACAGTTCATCAAACACATGTTTCAGTTCATCAAAACACGTTACAGTTCATCCAAACCACGTTACAGTTCATCAAACCACGTTCAGTTCATCCAACCATGTTACAGTTCATCCAAACCACGTTACAGTTCATCCAAACCACATTACAGTTCATCCAAACCACGTTACAGTTCATTCCAAACCACGTTACAGTTCATCCAAACCACGTTAAAGTTCCATCCAAACCACGTTACAGTTCATCCAAACCACATTACAGTTCATCCAAACCACGTTACAGTTCATCCAAACCACGTTACAGTTCATCCAAACCATTACAGTTCATCCAAACCACGTTACAGTTCATCCAAACCACGTTACAGTTCATCAAACCACGTTACAGTTCATCCAAACCAAGTTACAGTTCATCAAAACGTTACAGTTACAGTTCATCCAAAACACGTTACAGTTCACAAACCACGTTACAGTTCGATCCAAACCATTACCCAGTTCATCCAAACCATGTTACAGTTCATCCAAACCACGTTACAGTTCATCCAAACCACGTTTCAGTTCATCCAAACCACGTTACAGTTCATCCAAAACCGTTACCAGTTCATCCAAACCACATTACAGTTCATCCAAAACCGTTACAGTTCATCCAAACCACGTTACAGTTCATCAAAACACGTTACAGTTCATCCAAACTCGTTCAGTTCATCCAAACCATGTTACAGTTCATCCAAACCATGTTACAATTCATCCAAAACACGTTACAGTTCATCCAAACCACGTTTCAGTTCATCCAAAACACATTAGAGTTCATCCAAACCACCATACAGTTAATCCAAACTACATTTCAGTTCATCCAAAACGTTTCTGTTCATCCAAACCCGTTAGGTTCATCCAAACCACGTTACAGTTCATCCAAACCAGTCAGTTCATCCAAACCACGTTACAGTTCATCCAAACCACGTTACAGTTCATCCAAACCACTATTCAGTTCATCCAAACCACGTTACAGTTCATCAAAACCACGTTACAGTTCATCCAAACCGTTACAGTTCATCCAAACCACGTTACAGTTCATCCAAACCACGTTACAGTTCATCCAAAACACGTTACAGTTCATCCAAACCACGTTACAGTTCATCCAAACCACGTTACAGTTCATCCAAACCACGTTACAGTTCATCCAAACCACGTTACAGTTCATCCAAACCACGTTACAGTTCATCCAAACCGTTACAGTTCATCCAAAACCTTACAGTTCATCCAAACCATGTTACAGTTCATCCAAACCACGTTACAGTTCATCCAAAACACGTTACAGTTCATCCAAACCATGTTACAGTTCATCCAAACCACGTTACAGTTCATCCAAACCACGTTACAGTTCATCCAAACCACGTTACAGTTCATCCAAACCACGTTACAGTTCATCCAAACCATTTTACAGTTCATCCAAACCACGTTACAGTTCATCCAAACCACGTTACAGTTCATCCAAACCACGTTACAGTTCATCCAAACCACGTTACAGTTCATCCAAACCAATTTACAGTTCATCCGAACCACGTTACAGTTCATCCAAACCACGTTACAGTTCATCCAAACCACGTTACAGTTCATCCAAAACGTTACAGTTCATAAAATTTAATCAATGTATAATTTTTAAAAGATATTACTATTGTCATCAAATTAACAGTACAATGATACAGACATGAATATTGTCCACAACATCTTTGGAAAACAGTGAACTCTTCAGATCCACTAATGCCAGCTGCTAAAACTCAAATTTATAAGGTATTGTTTTAATGATGTCAGTTAGTTAACTTAAAAAATCTCCACATAGTTTCAGTGTTTCAAATCCTTTAAATATTTCCACGTTACAGTTCATCCAAACCACGTTACAGTTCATCCAAACCACGTTACAGTTCATCCAAACATGTTACAGTTCATCCAAACCACGTTACAGTTCATCCAAACCATGTTACAGTTCATCAAACACACGTTACATATTCCATAACTCCTTATATTCCCATAAGCTCCTACATATTCCCATAAGCTCCTACATATTCCCATAAGCTCCCACATATTCCATAAACTCCTACATATTCCCAAAGCTCCCTTACTCCATAAGCTTCTACATATTCCCATAAGCTCCCAAAAATTCCCTTAAGCTCCCATATATTCCATAAGCTGCCACATATTCCCATAAAGCTCCATATTCTCATAAGCTCCCACATATTCCCATAAGCTCTCACATATTCCACTCCCTACATATTCATAAAACCGTTACAGTTCATCCAAACCACGTTACAGTTCATCCAAACCACGTTACAGTTCATCCAAACCACGTTACAGTTCATCCAAACACGTTACAGTTCATCAAAACTCGTTACAGTTCATTCAAACATTACAGTTCATCCAAACCACGTTACAGTTCATCCAAACCACGTTACAGTTCATCAAAACACGTTACAGTTCATCCAAAACACGTTACAGTTCATCCAAACACGTTACAGTTCATCCAAACCACGTTACAGTTCATCCAAATTACATTAGAGTTCATCCAAACCAAGTTACAGTTTATCCAAACCACGTTACAGTTCATCCAAACCACGTTACAGTTCATCCAAACCACGTTACAGTTCATCCAAACCACGTTACAGTTCATCCAAACCACATTACAGTTCATCCAAACCACGTTACAGTTCATCCAAACCACGTTACAGTTCATCCAAACCACGTTACAGTTCATCCAAACCACGTTACAGTTCATCCAAACCACATTACAGTTCATCCAAAACCGTTACAGTTCATCCAAACCACGTTACAGTTCATCCAAACCACGTTACAGTTCATCCAAACCACGTTACAGTTCATCCAAACCACGTTACAGTTCATCCAAACCACGTTACAGTTCATCCAAACCACAGTACAGTTCATCCAAACCACGTTACAGTTCATCCAAACCACGTTACAGTTCATCCAAACCACGTTACAGTTCATCCAAACCACGTTACAGTTCATCCAAACCACGTTACAGTTCCATCCAAACCACGTTACAGTTCATCCAAGTGCGTTACAGTTCATCCAAAACCGCGTTACAGTTCATCCAAGCCATGTTACAGTTCATCAAACCACGTTACAGTTCATCCTAAACACTTGTTACAGTTCATCCAAACCACGTTACAGTTCATCAAACACGTTACAGTATCATCCAAAACACGTTACGGATTCATCCAAACCACATTTCAGTTCATCCTAAACCACGTTACTGAGTTCATTGAAAATACGTCTGAAAGTTCATCCAAACCACGTTACAGTTCATCCAAACCACGTTACAGTTCATCCAAACCACATTACAGTTCATCCAAACCACGTTACAGTTCATCCAAACCACGTTACAGTTCATCCAAACACACGTTACAGTTCATCCAAACCTACGTTACAGTTCATCCAAACCATTACAGTTCATCCAAACCACGTACAGTTCATCCAAACCGTTACAGTTCATCAAACCACGTTACAGTTCATCCAAACCGTTACAGTTCATCAAACCACGTTACAGTTCATCAAACCGTTACAGTTCATCAAAACCGTTACAGTTCATCCAAACCACGTTACAGTTCATCTCCAAAACCGTACAGTTCATCCAAACCACGTTACAGTTCATCCAAAACACGTTACAGTTCATCAAAACACATTACAGTTATCCAAACATGTTACATATTCCCAAAGCTCGTACATAATCCCAAAGCTCCTACATATTCCCAAAAGCTCCTTTATATTCCCATAAGCTCTAATATTTCCATAGCTTCCACATATTCCCATAAGTTCCCAATAATTCCACCAAGCTCCCAATAATTCCCATAGCTCCCACATATTCCCATCATCCTAATATTCATCCAAACTCCTACATATTCCCATAATTACCTAATATTCCATAAGCTCCGTCTCCCATAGCTTCTACATATTCCCATAAGCTTCCAAAAATTCCCAAGCTCCCATATATTCCCATACTCCACATATTCCCATAAGCTCCCACATATTCCATAAGCTCCTAATAATTCCATAAAGCTCCCACATATTCCCATAAGCTCTATTATTTCCATAAGCTTTTATATATTCATCAAAGCTCCCACATATTCCCATAAGCCCCTACATATCCAATAACCGTTACAGTTCATCAAACCACGTTACAGTTCATCCAAACCGTTTCAGTTCATCCAAACCACGTTACAGTTCATCCAAACCACGTTACAGTTCATCCAAACCGTTACAGTTCATCCAAACCATTTCAGTTCATCCAAACCACGTTACAGTTCATCCAAACCACGTTACAGTTCATCCAAACCACGTTACAGTTCATCCAAAACCGTTACAGTTCATCCAAACCACGTTACAGTTCATCCAAACCCGTTACAGTTCATCCAAACCACGTTACAGTTCATCCAAACCACGTTACAGTTCATCCAAACCACGTTACACAGTTCATCCAAACCACGTTGTGCAGTTCATCAAACCACGTTACAGTTCATCAAACCACGTTACAATCCAAACCACGTTACAGTTCATCGTTACAGTTCATCCAAACCACGTTACAGTTCATCCAAACCACGTTACAGTTCATCCAAAACACGTTACAGTTCATCCAAACAAACAGTTCATCCAAATTAAGTTACATCCAAACCACGTTACAGTTCATCCAAACCACGTTACAGTTCATCAAAAACACGTTACAGTTCATCCAAACCATGTTACAGTTCATCCAAACCACGTTACAGTTCATCCAAACCACGAGTTCATCCAAACCACGTTACAGTTCATCAAAACCGCGTTACAGTTCATCCAAACCACGTTACAGTTCATCCAAACCACGTTACAGTTCATCCAGTTCATCATCAAACCACAGTTTCATTCATCAAACCATGTTACAGTTCATCCAAACCACGTTACAGTTCATCCAAACCACGTTACAGTTCATCCAAACCACGTTACAGTTCATCCAAACCACGTTACAGTTCATCCAAACCACGTTACAGTTCATCCAAACCACATTACAGTTCATCCAAACCACGTTACAGTTCATCAAAACCACGTTACAGTTCATCCAAACCACGTTACAGTTCATCCAAACCACGTTACAGTTCATCCAAAACCACGTTACAGTTCATCCAAACCACGTTACAGTTCATCCAAACCACGTTACAGTTCATCCAAACCATGCTACAGTTCATCAAACCGTTTCAGTTCATCCAAACCATGTTACAGTTCATCCAAACCACTTACAGTTCATCCAAACCACGTTACAGTTCATCCAAACCACGTTACAGTTCATCCAAACCACGTTACAGTTCATCCAAACCACGTTACAGTTCATCCAAACCACGTTACAGTTCATCAAAACCACGTTACAGTTCATCCAAAACACGTTACAGTTCATCCAAACCACATTACAGTTCATCCAAACCACGTTACAGTTCATCCAAACCACGTTACAGTTCATCCAAACCACGTTACAGTTCATCCAAACCACGTTACAGTTCATCCAAACCACATTACAGTTCATCCAAACCACGTTACAATTCATTCAAACCGTTCATTCATCCAAACCACGTTACAGTTCATCCAAACCACGTTTCAGTTCATCCTAACCATGTTACAGTTCATCCAAACCACGTTACAGTTCATCCAAAACATTACAGTTCATCAAACCACGTTACAGTTCATCCAAACCACGTTACAGTTCATCAAACCACATTACAGTTCATCCAAACCACGTTACAGTTCATCCAAACCACTTTACAGTTCATCCAAACCACGTTTCAGTTCATCCAAACCACGTTACAGTTCATCCAAAACACGTTACAGTTCATCCAAACCACGTTACAGTTCATCCAAACCACGTTACAGTTCATCCAAACCACGTTACAGTTCATCCAAACCGACGTTACCTAACCACGTTCATCCAAACCACGTTACAGTTCATCCAAACCACGTTACAGTTCATCCAAACCGTTACAGTTCATCCAAACCCACGTTACAGTTCATCCAAACCACGTTACAGTTCATCCAAACCACGTTACAGTTCATCCAAACCACGTTACAGTTCATCCAAACCACGTTACAGTTCATCCAAACCACGTTACAGTTCATCCAAACCACGTTACAGTTCATCCAAACAACGTTACAGTTCATCCAAACCACGTTACAGTTCATCCAAACCACGTTACAGTTCATCCAAACCACGTTACAGTTCATCCAAACACAGTTACAGTTCATCCAAACCACGTTTCCAGTTCATCCAAACCACGTTACAGTTCATCCAAACCACGTTACAGTTCATCCAAACCACGTACAGTTCATCCAAACCCGCGTTACAGTTCATGCAAACCACGTTACAGTTCATCCAAACCCGCGTTACAGTTCATCCAAACCACGTTACAGTTCATCCCAAACCACGTTACAGTTCATCCAAAACACGTTACAGTTCATCCAAACCACGTTACAGTTCATCCAAACCGTTACAGTTCATCCAAACCGTTACAGTTCATCAAACCACGTTACAGTTCATCCAAACCACGTTACAGTTCATCCAAACCACGTTTCAGTTCATCCAAACCACGTTACAGTTCATCCAAACCACGTTACAGTTCATCCAAAACCGTTACAGTTCATCCAAACCGTTACGGTTCATCCAAACCACGTTACAGTTCATCCAAACCAGCGTTACAGTTCATCAAACACGTTACAGTTCATCCAAACCACGTTACAGTTCATCCAAACCACGTTACAGTTCATCCAAACCACGTTACAGTTCATCCAAACCACGTTACAGTTCATCAAAACGCGTTACAGTTCATCCAAACCACGTTACAGTTCATCCAAACCACGTTACAGTTCATCCAAACCACGTTACAGTTCATCCAAACCACGTTACAGTTCATTCAAACCACGTTACAGTTCATCCAAACCACGTTACAGTTCATCCAAACCACGTTACAGTTCATCCAAACCACGTTACAGTTCATCCAAACCACGTTACAGTTCATCCAAACCGCGTTACAGTTCATCCAAAAGCCACGTTACAGTTCATCCAAACCACGTTACAGTTCATCCAAACCGTTACAGTTCATCCAAACCAGTTACAGTTCATCCAAAACACGTTACAGTTCATCCAAAACACGTTACAGTTCATCCAAAAGTTATAGTTTACAAATTTAATCATGTATAATTTTTAAAAAATATTACTATTGTTACCAAATCAACAGAACAATGATACAGACATGAATATTGTCCACAACATCTTTGGAAAACGAGTGAACTCCTCAGATCCACTAATGCCAGCTGCTAAAACTCAACTATATAAATAGGTATTTTTTAAATGATGTCAGTGTTTGAAATTCTTTTACATATTTCCAAAACACATTACAGTTCATCCAAAACATGTTACAGTTCATCCAAAACACGTTACAGTTCATCCAAAACATGTTACAGTTCATCCAAATCACGTTACAGTTCATCCAAAACACGTTACAGTTCATCCAAACTACGTTACACTTCATCCAAACCACGTTACAGTTCATCCACACCACGTTACAGTTCATCCAAACCATATTACAGTTCATCCAAACCACGTTACAGTTCAATCCAAACCACGTTACAGTTCATCCAAACCACGTTACAGTTCATCCAAACCACGTTACAGTTCATCCAAACCACATTACAGTTCATCCAAAACCACGTTACAGTTCATCCAAACCACGTTTCAGTTCATCCAAAACACATACGTAGCAGTTCATCCAAACCACGTTACAGTTCATCCAAACCACGTTCTCAGTTCATCAAACCGCAGATACGTTCATTCATACGTTTCATCCAAACCACGTTATAGTTCATCCAAACCACGTTACAGTTCATCCAAACCACGTTACAGTTCATCCAAACCACGTTACAGTTCATCCAAACCATGTTACAGTTCATCCAAACCACGTTACAGTTCAACTCCAAAACCGTTACAGTTCATCCAAACCACGTTACAGTTCATCCAAACCACGTTACAGTTCATCCAAACCACGTTACAGTTCATCCAAACCATTTACAGTTCATCCAAACCACGTTTCAGTTCATCAAAACATGTTACAGTTCATCCAAACCACATTACAGTTCATCAAACCACGTTACAGTTCATCCAAACCACGTTACAGTTCATCCAAACCACGTTACAGTTCATCCAAACCACGTTACAGTTCATCAAACCACGTTACAGTTCATCCAAACCACGTTACAGTTCATCCAAACCATGTTACAGTTCATCCAAACCACGTTACAGTTCATCCAAACCACGTTACAGTTCATCAAACCACGTTACATGTTGCGATCCAGCGTTACAGTTCATCCAAACCACGTTACAGTTCATCCAAACCACGTTACAGTTCATCCAAACCACGTTACAGTTCATCCAAACCACGTTACAGTTCATCCAAACCACGTTACAGTTCATCCAAACCCACGTTTCAGTTCATCAAACCACGTTACAGTTCATCCAAAACACGTTATGTTACAGTTCATCCAAACCACATTTACAGTTCATCCAAACCACGTTACAGTTCATCCAAAACATGTTACAGTTCATCCAAACCACATTACAGTTCATCCAAACCACGTTACAGTTCATCCAAACCACGTTACAGTTCATCCAAACCACGTTACAGTTCATCCAAACCACGTTACAGTTCATCCAAACCACGTTACAGTTCATCCAAACCATTTTACAGTTCATCCGAACCACGTTACAGTTCATCCAAACCACGTTACAGTTCATCCAAACCACGTTACAGTTCATCCAAACCACGTTACAGTTCATCCAAACACGTTACAGTTCATCCAAACCACGTTACAGTTCATCCAAAACCACGTTACAGTTCATCCAAACCACGTTACAGTTCATCCAAACCACGTTACAGTTCATCCAAAACACGGTTACAGTTCATCCAAACCACGTTACAGTTCATCCAAACCACGTTACAGTTCATCCAAATTACGTTACAGTTCATCCAAATTACGTTACAGTTATTCCAAAACACGTTACAGTTCATCCAAACCATGTTACAGTTCATCCAAAACAAGTTACAGTTCATCCAAACCACGTTTCCAGTTCATCCAAACCACGTTACAGTTCATCCAAACCACGTTACAGTTCATCCATTCATGTTTCAGTTCATCCAAACCACGTTACAGTTCATCCAAACCACGTTACAGTTCATCCAAACCACGTTACAGTTCATCCAAACTCGTTTCAGTTCATTTAAACCATGTTACCAGTTCATCCAAACTCGTTACAGTTCATCAAACCGTTACAGTTCAAAACCATGTTACAGTTCATCCAAACCACGTTACAGTTCATCCAAACCGTTACAGTTCATCCAAACCACGTTACAGTTCATCCAAACCACGTTACAGTTCATCCAAACCACGTTACAGTTCATCCGTACCACGTTACAGTTCATCCAAACCACGTTACAGTTCATCCAAACCATGTTACAGTTCATCCAAACCATGTTACAGTTCATCCAAACCACGTTACAGTTCATCCAAACCACGTTACAGTTCATCAAAACCACGTTACAGTTCATCCAAAACACGTTACAGTTCATCCAAAGAAGTTATAGTTTACAAAATTTAATCAATGTATAATTTTTAAAAAATATTACTATTGTTATCAAATCAACAGAACAATGATACAGACATGAATATTGTCCACAACATCTTTGGAAACGAGTGAACTCCTCAGATCCACTAATGCCAGCTGCTAAAACTCAATAATATAAATAGGTATTTTTTAAATGATGTCAGTGTTTGAAATTCTTTTATATTTCCAAAACACATTACAGTTCATCCAAAACATGTTACAGTTCATCCAAAACACGTTACAGTTCATCCAAACCACGTTACAGTTCATCCAAACCACGTTACAGTTCATCCAAACCACGTTACAGTTCATCCAAACCACGTTACAGTTCATCCAAACCACGTTACAGTTCATCCAAACCACGTTACAGTTCATCCAAACCACGTTACAGTTCATCCAAACCACGTTACAGTTCATCCAAACCACGTTACAGTTCATTCAAACCACGTTACAGTTCATCCAAACCACGTTACAGTTCATCCAAACCACGTTACAGTTCATCCAAACCACGTTACAGTTCATCCAAACCACGTTACAGTTCATCCAAACCGTTACAGTTCATCCAAACCACGTTACAGTTCATCCAAACCACGTTACAGTTCATCCAAAACGTTACAGTTCATCCAAACCACGTTACAGTTCATCCAAAACACGTTACAGTTCATCCAAACCACGTTACAGTTCATCCAAAACGTTTACAGTTCATCCAAAACACGTTACAGTTCATCCAAACCACGTTACAGTTCATCCAAACCACGTTACAGTTCATCCAAACCACGTTACAGTTCATCCAAACACGTTACAGTTCATCCAAACCACGTTAGTTCATCCAAACCACGTTACAGTTCATCCAAACCGTTTCAGTTCATCCAAACCACGTTACAGTTCATCCAAACCCGTTAAGTTCATCAAATACGTTACAGTTCATCCAAACCACGTTACAGTTCATCAAACCACGTTACAGTTCATCCAAACCACGTTACAGTTCATCCAAACCACGTTACAGTTCATCCAAAACACGTTACAGTTCATCCAAACCACGTTACAGTTCATCCAAACCACGTTACAGTTCATCCAAACCACATTACAGTTCATCCAAACCACGTTACAGTTCATCCAAAACACGTTACAGTTCATCCAAACCACGTTACAGTTCATCCAAACCACGTTACAGTTCATCCAAACCACGTTACAGTTCATCAAAACATACGTTACAGTTCATCCAAACCACGTTACAGTTCATCCAAACCATTACAGTTCATCCAAACCACGTTACAGTTCATCAAACCACGTTACAGTTCATCAAACCGTTACAGTTCATCGAAACCACGTTACAGTTCATCCAAACCACGTTACAGTTCATCCAAACCACGTTACAGTTCATCCAAACCACGTTACAGTTCATCCAAACCACGTTACAGTTCATCAAACACGTTACAGTTCATCCAAACCACGTTACAGTTCATCCAAACCACGTTACAGTTCATCCAAAACACGTTACAGTTCATCCAAAACATGTTACAGTTCATCCAAAACACGTTAGTTCATCCAAACCACGTTACAGTTCATCCAAACACGTTACAGTTCATCCAAAACACATTACAGTTCATCCAAACCACGTTACAGTTCATCCAAACCACGTTACAGTTCATCCAAACCACGTTACAGTTCATCCAAACCACGTTTCAGTTCATCCAAACCACGTTACAGTTCATCAAAACCACGTTACAGTTCATCCAAACCACATTACAGTTCATCCAAACCACGTTACAGTTCATCCAAACCACGTTACAGTTCATCCAAACCACGTTACAGTTCATCCAAACCACGTTACAGTTCATCCAAACCACGTTACAGTTCATCCAAACTTGTTACAGTTCATCCAAACCATGTTACAGTTCATCCAAACCACGTTACAGTTCATCCAAACCACGTTACAGTTCATCCAAACCACGTTACAGTTCATCCAAACCACGTTACAGTTCATCCAAACCACGTTACAGTTCATCCAAACCACGTTACAGTTCATCCAAACCACGTTACAGTTCATCCAAACCACGTTACAGTTCATCCAAACCACGTTACAGTTCATCCAAACCACGTTACAGTTCATCCAAACCACGTTACAGTTCATCCAAAACACGTTACAGTTCATCAAACCACGTTACAGTTCATCCAAACCACGTTACAGTTCATCCAAAACACGTTACAGTTCATCCAAACCACGTTACAGTTCATCCAAAACACGTTACAGTTCATCCAAACCATGTTACAGTTCATCCAAACCACGTTACAGTTCATCCAAACCACATTACAGTTCATCCAAACCACGTTACAGTTCATCCAAACCACGTTACAGTTCATCAAACCACGTTAGTTCATCCAAACCACGTTACAGTTCATCCAAACCACGTTACAGTTCATCCAAACCACGTTACAGTTCATCCAAACCACGTTACAGTTCATCCAAACCACGTTACAGTTCATCCAAACCACGTACAGTTCATCCAAACCACGTTACAGTTCATCCAAACCACATTACAGTTCATCCAAACCACGTTACAGTTCATCCAAACCACGTTACAGTTCATCCAAACCACGTTACAGTTCATCCAAACCACGTTACAGTTCATCCAAACCATGTTACAGTTCATCCAAACCACGTTACAGTTCATCCAAACCACGTTACAGTTCATCCAAACCACGTTACAGTTCATCCAAAACACGTTACAGTTCATCCAAACCACGTTACAGTTATCCAAACATGTTACATTTATCCAAAACATGTTACAGTTCATCAAAACCACGTTACAGTTCATCCAAACCACGTTACAGTTCATCCAAACCACGTTTCAGTTCATCCAAAACACGTTACAGTTCATCCAAAACACATTACAGTTCATCCAAAACATGTTACAGTTATCCAAAACATGTTACAGTTATCCAAAACATGTTACATATTTATAAGCTCCTACATATTCCCATAGCTCCTACATATTCCCAAAAGCTCCTTTATATTCCCATAAGCTCCTAATATTTCCATAGCTTCCACATATTCCCATAAGTTCCCAATAAATCATAAGCTCCCAATAATTCCCATGCTCCCACATATTCCCATCAGCTCCTAATATTCCCATCAGCTCATACATATTCCCATAATTACCTAATATTCCCATAAGCTCCCACTTACTCCCATAAGCTTCTACATATTCCCATAAGCTCCCAAAAATTCCCATAGCTCCCCATATATTTCATCCAGAACTCCCACATATTCCCATAAGCTCCCACATATTCCCATAAAGGTCGAATAATTCCATAAGCTCCCACATATTCCCATAAGCTCCCACATATTCCCATAAGCTCCTACATATTCCCATAAGCTCCCACTTAATCCCATAAGCTTCTACATATTCCCATAAGCTCCTAAAAATTCCCATAAGGTCCGAATAATTCCCATAAGCTCCCACATATTCCCATAAGCTCCTAATATTCATAAAAACCACATATTCCCATAAGCTTCTACATATTCCCATAAGCTCCTACATATTCCAAAACCGTTACAGTTCATCCAAACCCGCATTACAGTTCATCCAAACCACGTTACAGTTCATCCAAACCACGTTACAGTTCATCCAAACCATATTACAGTTCATCCAAACCACGTTACAGTTCATCCAAACCCGTTACAGTTCATCCAAACCACGTTACAGTTCATCCAAACCACGTTACAGTTCATCCAAACCACGTTTCAGTTCATCCAAAACACGTTTCAGTTCATCCAAAACACGTTACAGTTCATCCAAAACACGTTACAGTTCATCCAAACCACGTTACAGTTCATCCAAAACACGTTACAGTTCATCCAAACCACGTTACAGTTCATCCAAACCACGTTACGTTCATCCAAACACGTTTCAGTTCATCTAAAACACATTACAGTTCATCCAAACCGTTACAGTTCATCCAAAACACGTTACAGTTCATCCAAATCACGTTACAGTTCATCCAAAACACGTTACAACAGTATATCCTAAACACGTTAAAGTTATCAAAAACACGTTACAGTTTATCCAAACCACAATACAGTTCATCCAAAACACGTTACAGTTCATCCAAACACGTTACAGTTCATCCAAACCACATTACAGTTCATCCTAAACACATTACAGTTCATCAAAAAGCATTTTACAGTTCATTCAAAGCACGTTACAGTTCATCAAAAGCACATTACTGTTTATCCAAAGCACGTTACAGTTCATCCAAAGCACATTTACAGTTCATCTAAGGACATTACAGTTTATCCAAAGCACATTACAGTTCATGCAAAGCACATTACAGTTCATCCAAAGCATTTTACAGTTCATCCAAACCACGTTACAGTTCATCCAAAAGCACATTACAGTTTATCCAAAGCATGTTACAGTTCATCCAAAGCACATTCAGTTCATCCAAACATTACAGTTCATCCAAAGCACATTACAGTTCATCCAAAGCATGTTACAGTTCATCAAAACCGTTACAGTTCATCAAAAGCACGTTACATTGTATCCAAAACACGTTACAGTTATCAAAACAAGTTACAGTTCATCCAAACCGGTACAGTTATCCAAAGCAGTTACAGTTCATCCAAAGCATGTTACAGTTTATCCAAAGCATGTTACAGTTTTTCCAAAGCGAATATGTGGTATTAAGTTCTTCAAGGAAATCTATGAATTGCCTATGATTTAACTTTGGCTCTTGAGAAATTTACTAATTTCACAACTATTTTGTTAACATGTTAACATGATAGATTTTTAAAACATTTATACATAGGACATGTTGATGAATAATGCAGTGTATTGGTATAATTTTATGATTGGGATCGATTTCGAAAATTTTATCTTCAATGCGTTTAATTACTCCAATATTTTTTCCTGTCATGTCTGTTGTAACACTCACCAATTTTTTCCAGTCAATATGGTACTTTAAAAAAAACTTTTCAAATTGAAATAAAATGGCGGCCGAAGTGATATTAGCAGCAAGTAACAAAATTAATTCCATTTTTAAATTAAGAAAGCAATTGCTTTTTTAATGCGATGATAATAAACATCCAATTAACGAATTAATATTGCAAATTAACTTCTAAGCGACCAAGTTATTACTAACAAGTTTGCTACTTACGGAAAGCATTGAATGAACTGGCATACTGTTCCACTTCAAATACATAGATTATAGAGTTTGTAGTGTGATTATAGATAACAAATAAGCACGAAAAGTTTAATTCATATGAAAAACCAGACATATCTTGAATTTACTTGATTAATACTATGTAAGTGTCAGGCAAACGTAAATATTGAAAAATTACTCGCGGGCCGCATAAATTCGTTATGCGGGCCGGATGTGGCCCGCGGGCCGTATGTTGGCCATGCCTGCTCTAGAGTATAAGGGTTCTGTTGTATACATTCTCAATGTGTGTATATTTATATATCCTACACATATTTGTGCCTGTATTCATACATATACACAGTCATATTTGTATAAATTGCTGAAAGAAGTCTTGTACAATGCGTGCCTGCAAAATTTGATTTTGATTAAAAACAGACAGAAATGTAAGAATTTCATACCCTTAAAATTAATAGCGCATGGCATCTATATGTTCGAATATTTTTATATATGTGAGTTTTGTAATATTTATACTATTCTTCTAAAACTTATTTGTGGTGAATTTTTAAATTAAGATGCTACCATACAGTAACACTAACCAACATAGCAATGAAAAAGAAAATAGTATTAGACAAAAGTTTAGTAGAACTGTAATATTCAGAAACCAAAAATTTGCATGACTTTTGAATCCATTTAACTTCACAAAACAAAAATTAGTTTTTTTTAAAAAGGTAAAGCTAGATATAATTTAAATGTACTGGTAATTAATTTAAAGAAATTTCATTTTAGGGTGATGCACTATCTTGCCATCAATAATTAAGGCTGCACTTTCCAGTAATCTGATAGAATATTTTTTACTATTGCATGAATGAATGTATTTAGAAAGACAATTATATAGTTCATGTAACTACCATTTAAAATGATTAATATTATGTATATTAATAACTATTGTCATTATTAATACTATTTTAAAAGATATGTACCCATTTTTTATATTATTTCAGAAAAACTGACTATTGAAAACAAATTTGTTTAGTGTAAATTTGCAAGAAATACATTGTTTTGTCAATTGACTACCCCGGTATTTTTTAAATTAAGCTGCTTTGTATGATCATGTCTATTGAAATGTTGAAATATAATCAAGTGGTTAGTTTATTTCATTAAATCATATGTATAAAGTAGAATGATATGTCACAAATTTTTTAAATTATTAGAATATTGTATATAATGATATTTTTTTTTCCAACACATGATTTAAATTTAAAATATTTACTATTTTAAAAAAAAAACATTTAGAAAGATTCAATATTTTTTTTTATGTGAAACAGATGATATGAATAACTGTGCTCCTATCATTACATGACTAAGATTAATATGAGAAGTACTTACTTTTTTCATTATAATTGTTTTTCCTTTTTATAATGTAAATGTTGTTAATTAAATAATTCATGCAATTAGATTTTTATACATTGTACTGGAAAAAATATGACAATTTACAAATATCTACTCCTTGGTGTACTATGATAAAAAATTATTATATCACCATTAAAATATCTAAATTGTATTTTGACTTATCTTTTTTTTTTGTTTTGTTCATTAAATTTTGTATTGTTATCATTACATTGAATTAGTTACAATAGTTTAAATTGTTATAAAATGTTGTATTGTTATCATTACATTGAATTAGTTACAATAGTTTAAATTGTTATAAAAAAAAGTCTAATACCAATGTAACATTGCAATAAAAACTGACGGTGCCTAAAATACCTATGTCAGATTTTTACAAAGCTAAAATAAATGTTTGGCATGATATGTCATAGACCGACTATGCTTAAGACAGTTATACTTTTATTTGCTCTTTATAGAAGACAAATAGATGGCAATAAGACATATTTTAGTATATTAATAAAAAAATGGACATGTGTTTTAATTTGCAAGTATTTTTAGAAAAATACAAACATCTTCTTCACAGTAATCACACTGACTGTGTGATATAAACGTTATGCCTCTTTAATCAGTACTGCATACTGTCTAAACAACATTATGGACCCACAGGCCAACCGGAGGATGCTATGAAGACCCATATGATGGACTAAAGTGGGTCCCTTTCAGTCAGAAGTATAAGCAAATGTAATTGACTATTCTGGGCGGAGGGGTACCATCATAGCATTATGTTTTATAGGAATTAAATCTTAAAAAGGGCGTAATGGGAGTGATGATCATAGGCAGTCGCTAAAGTTGCCAAGCCATAAATTATGGCATAATAACGGGACCCTCTTACATTCATGGGGTCCTGACAAGTCACTGCGTATACTATAGACAGCCTGTCTATAATTAAATGAAATGACATAATTTACTTGGGTCCTGACAAGTCACTGCGTATACTATAGACAGCCTGTCTATAATTAAATGAGATGACAATTTACTTGGGTCCTGACAAGTCACTGCGTATACTATAGACAGCCTGTCTATAATTAAATGAAATGACATAATTTACTTGGGTCCTGACAAGTCACTGCGTATACTATAGACAGCCTGTCTATAATTAAATGAAATGACATCATTTACTTTAACTTTTAAAAAATTAAGCGTCATTTTATTCGTGCTTAGCTTTAAAAAAATGCTGAAAGTTTGATTAAGTCTCTGTCTCTAAGGAAACCTGTTTTCAATCAATGCAACAATATATATTATGAAAACGTCTCGTCAACATCTAAATTTAGTTAGTGTCCAGCTAGGTCTCATTGCTGCTTAGTTCAGAGAAATAATGTTCGATTTTATGAAAAATAAAATCGCCGTAAAATATTTTTTGTTTTATCAATGTGAGTTATGTATGTCAGTGTACTTTATATGAGCACCAATGAAGTATGTCCATGAACGACTTCCGTTTAAGAACTCAAATGATAAGTGCGGTCGATCTAGTTATTTCTAATAGCTATCAGTACCATCTTTTTTTTTCTCAAATGCATAGCACATTTGTATAATTCTCAGAAACGTCCTCATTCCTCAAAAGAAAGAAATGACTATTCAAATGACCCGTTGATGAAATAGGTGCATTAATGGATTGCCTTTGATGTTGCTTATTAAAACTACAATTAAAACCCCTTTATATGAGAACTCCAACATACATACGGTTTAGTAGGACGTTTTTAGAGGGCTTAAGAAAATAATCGAAACTCAATAACATACGTACAATTTCAGGCCAATGCCCCCTTGCCCCCCCCCGCCCCCCATGAATTTGAAAAAACGTCATATAAGAGGGGGGCATTTGCTCCCCCCCCCTTACATTTAAAAAAAATGTCATAAAGTTATTGGCCCCCCCCCGGAAAATTTTTGCCCCCCCCCCCGGAAAAATTCCTAGCCACGCCCATGGACATGGTTATATACCTATTTAAAAAAAAGATGTTGTAGTTTCAACTATAAATCGAACCCAACTAACGTCTTCTTTTCAAAACTTTTCGCGTTGTAAAATATAAACGAAAACATAGCAGCCAGAGATATTTTATGCAGCACACTCTACATCTACAAGCTAAACACACTGGAGTCTCATTGGCACGTCCAGGGAATTAACTCTTCCCAAACACTTTTTAAATTTTATTGTTTCCCCTTTTTATTACAGGTGACGGATTACGTGCGTCCTGTTGCTTCACGTTAAACATGGAAACGTCAAGTGACACGTTGTTGATAAATAATTTTGAAGAGAACATTCTTTGCAGTAAAGGGCACAGAGTAGACAACATTACAAAACATTAAATAAATGTACACGTTTCCTTTAACGTAAGATATGTGATTAGAGTTCGATTGTAAATGGTTGTGACATGTGAAAACGGAATTCCTGTTATACCTACATACCTATATTCAGAGGCGCAACTAGACCAAACTTTCGGGGTAAGTGGGGGGGGGGGCGAAAAAAATCACTTGTATTGAAAAATCACATTATTTATATATTTGTATTTTATTTTAAACTAATTTTAGCCTAATCTTTAAATTTTTTTTATTTAGGGGGGGGGGGGCAAATGCTCCCCCCCCTGGTTGCGCCACTGACTATATTAAATATTCATACCTACCGACAGACCAACCAACCAACCTACCTGCCTGCCTGCCTGTCTGCTTGTCTGGCTCTCTATCTATCTATCTATCTATCTATCTATCTATCTATCTATCTATCTATCTATCTATCTATCTATCTATCTATCTATCTATCTATCTATCTATCTATCTATCTATCTATCTATCTATCTATCTATCTATCTATCTATCTATCTATCTATCTATCTATCTATCTATCTATCTATCTATCTATCTATCTATCTATCTATCTATCTATCTATCTATCTATCTATCTATCTATCTGTCTGGCTGTCTGTCTGTCTGTCTGTCTATCGATCTATCAATTTATTAATTTCATTAAGAAAGTATCAATAAATGTTATTTTTCCTTTTTTTAATAGGTTATAGACCTTAGGGGGGGGGAGAGAAAACATTTTAAACCGCGGGCCACGATGGATTCTTAAATTTTACAGAAGGGCCGGATAAAGAACAGATAGATGGATTGTTAATATAGAACAATATAAATTAAAAAAAAAATAATTCCAAATACGTACGTGGTGCAGCTCTCACAAGGGCTGGAATATAAAAACAATAACTCCAAGCATAATTACAAAAAACAACAAACAAACAAAACAGCAGCTTCATTGTACTTGGGAGTTACGCTAGACCGAAAGCTTAGTATGTACCAGCACGTTCAAGAGGTAAAAAGGAAGGCCTCTGACAAGCTGAATATGGTGAAGAAGTTGGCTAGCACAACGTGGGGATCACGGGCGGACGTGTTGAGAACTCTGTACACGGGTGCAGTGCGCTCTCAAATGGACTACAGCCTGCCAGTGCAGGTCCTTGCATCGGGAACGTCTCCCTTAGGGTGCCTGGACACTGTACAAAACCAAGCCCTCCAGGACTTATCAATACTGGTGTGTACCGAAACAACACCTATTGCGGCGGGCTTGGAAATCATGGCAAACGTGCCACCCCTGGGCCCAAGACGAGAGCGAACCGTGAAGAACCTCATACGCTAGAGGTTCAAGCGGTTGGGGAGAAGGGACATTGTCCCTTTGAGGAAAATGGTGGACGGATGGACGGCGCGGAAACGGATCAAACAACAATGTCCTTATGTGACCGTGGCACAGAGGCTGGAATAGTGAGGTCCCGCTCCCCACAAAACCGCCTCCGCCTCCAGTTAACCCCTTAGATGACCCTCCTGGCCTAGCTCGCCGTCTGCCAGAGGTGGTGCCCGGAATCGATGCATCCATGGGCTAGCACAGTGACCCCCTTGTACTTCTCGCTGCGGCAAAGGAGACCATTGAATCCCTACCCTGAAGGCAACGATTAGAGTCTACACCGACGGCGAAGTGTACAAGGTGAAGGCGACGACAGACGTGCGGGGTACGGTGCGTACATCGACTATCCTGAGCCCAGTCTGCGAAAACGCGACATTGCATACGGTCCATGTGCCAATCTCTGTGTTTTTGAGTCGGAGATCAGAGCAATACAGGGAGGAACTGCCAAAGGTTGTGAAGTCTTAAAGGGAGAGGGATCAGCCTCGGCAACGGGGTGTGGTCTTCCTGACAGACAGCCTCTCAGTAGTCCAGGCCATCAGCGGACCCTGACGCAAGAGACCGGAGAGACTGGAGGAAATGACACGGGCCCTCCAGAATCTCATGCAAGACTTCGGGATACCAGTAGTGGTGCAATGGATCCCAGGTCACGCGGGAGTATTCGGAAACGAGAAGGCAGACAAGATCGCCAAACTCGCCGCGATGCTCGATCAAGAGGGAGAGGCATGCTCCTTCGAGAACGCTCGTATTTTGATCCGGGAGGCCGAACGTGATACTTGGTACAAACGCTGGGAAGTGAGATTTTCAGAAATATGCCAAAACCAAACAAGGCCGATCCGTGGTGGCAGCTCCGGCGGCATGAGCAGGCCCTAATAGCACAGTTCAGAACTGGTCACTGTGCAGTCCGTACATACCTGGCGCGAATAAGGGACACAGCACGATCCCCGTTGTAGACGCTGCGGTGAGGTTGAAGAAGGTGTCAGTCATGTTTTGTTTCACTGTCCAGCCCTGCAGGAGTTCAGGCGGGACCCACTGGGTAACACAAAGGTCTTGAACCTATATGGTACTCTCCAGGAGTTGAGAGACACAGCTACATTCATTTCTAGAGCTATAAAAGACTAGGTCTTGTGCTCAAATACAAAGAGAGGTATTTCTAGTGTTGTGAACAAAACGACCCAACGTATTATTTATGCCACGCCACGTTTTAAAACAATCAGCCTGTTTACAGAACATATCAAAAAGCGTTATTCAGAATTCTTGTCATTCTCTTGCATGAAATTAGCGGCGTGAAAAAAAATCACGGAGAAGTCCCATAAACTTATAAACGAAGGCCAATTTTTATTTGAGGGCCTAAGGCTGTAGCCTTACGGGCCTAATGGTAAATACGACCCCACTTGACAGAATGAAAGTGGGACGGATGGCCAGGTGGATGGACGAGTGGTGAAATTTGTTTCAAAGTCTTCCTAAAAGTCCACCCAGCTTTAAGTGGGTGCCTGACTCAAGTTGGGGGAGTAAAGGCGGCTGGGCGTTGTGCTAACCACACAATCCCTTCATATGCCGAGGTTATAGAAACAGATTAATTCTACACTTCATCTGCCCCGATGGCCCGATAGGGCTAAAGGAACTTCTTGACAGAATGGGTGCTATTTATTTATAGCACAAGTCGCTGTTATTCCCTGTTCCCCCCCCCCCCCCTTTTTTTTTCATCAGTCAAAAAATAAAAAAAGTAAAAAGTAAAAACATTGTTCTACAATGGACTGTTTTCGGCATAGACGCATTTGCTAATGAGTTATTTTTGGTTATTTCCCCTGCGTCCTTATGCGTGAGACCGAATTTGTCTGTGGTGATGAAAGGTTGTAACTAGCCAAAATGTGCGACAGACTATTTTTAGACACAAGTAAAATATTTTCAATAGTGTGATACACCAAAAAATATTAGTACCCCACCCTCACAGGTTTCGCATTTTTTAAATTCAATATTCAACACTCACAGACTAAATGGCTGAATGACTCATTCATTCACTCAGTTGTCACTGAGACTAATGACCTACTCACTTTCCCCAATAATACAATCACTGACTGAAAGACACGCCCTTTCTCTTTTCTTGAACTAATCACTCACCCAATCATTCACACACTTTGCCAATCATCCAATGACTCACACAATTTCCCAAGCATCCAATCACACACACACACACACACACACACACGCACTTTCTCAATCATCCAATCACCCACACACTTTCCTAATTTACCAATCACTCACACACTTTCCCATTCATCCAATCACTCACTCACTCAAGTCACCATTTCCACCCCACACATAACTTATTCGTTTTACTCACCCACTAACTCATCAATACATCTATCACTTGTATAACGTTGATTTGTAAACATCATTCGATAATTCTAAGGTTATGATTTCAGTAAAAGACCAACAATATATATACATACATATATAAAAATTGTTGGTCTTTTACTTATATATATATATAATCAACAACAGCAATAATCATTCGCGTGTATAGGTCTACTTTTCGCGCACAATATGTAAATTTATTCCATTAAAAAAATTAATTCCCTCACTGCCAGAGAAATGAGCGAAGCCTCCCAAAAGACATACGACTGGCTTCATTCCCGTGGCCAGTGGGTTAAACGTTTGGTGTGTGTGTGTGTGTGTTTTAAAAAACGTTAGTTCCATGGGTTGCAGTATGTATGGTCTCTTTGGAAAACTTTGATTTATCTCCCTTAACTAGACCTCCACCACAAGCTCTTCAGTCTTTCATCTCGCAACACTCGCCATCTTTTCTCCCTCGCTCTCGCCCAATCGCTGAAACCCCCCTCCCCCCACGGGCCACAACTCTAGTCGATTCTTAGATTGATCTGGCAGACGACTCCGTTTTTCCTCTCTAAAAAATGTACGGAAGGAATAATTTTAAAAAATAGGTAAAGTACCTTGTGGAGGACACGTTAATTAAAAATTAATAAAATCGCGAAATATTTTTTTCATGTGCACATGGATAGTGATAATAAATTCATCAAAACTTTAAATTAAAAAAACAAGGATTATTTATTTATTCTATTATTGGATTTTTAACTGAATGTGCTTTTGAATGTGATTTTTCGTTTACAAAATCGTAAGTATTTTATATTCCTTTTTTTAAAAAAACAATAACTAAGTTTTGTCAAAATATGGATTGTTATACAGAATGGGGTTTTGGGGGTTGGGTCAACCGAGTCTAAGTTTACGCGTCCCGTTTCTTAAGTGTATATTTGAAACGACTCAAACAGTGTTGATTGTTTCTGTTGTAGAATTGAGGCTGTGATGGTAAATAAACAAACAAACAAACAAACAAACAAACAAACATAATCACTTGGTTAGCTCCAGATACACGAAAGGTCACAGGTTAAAGGTTAATGGGAAAAAAAATTGAAATGTATCATCAGAAGTGCCCACAGATACGACGATCAATCTGACGTCTAGATATTACATTCGTTGTATTCATTTAAACTGACCGCTAGTTAAAATCAAATTTTTTTTTATATGTATAGACCTACTTGAGTACACGTTTGTGCCTTCATAAAAAATGCGCACTTAACTTTTGGAAAAGCGGACGTGGGTGGAAAAAGATTTTTCATAAAATATTTCTTTGCAGGTTTACAGTTTAATTATAACATCAGCGCCAAATATCTTCTTTTTTAATAAAACAATTTTCACACACACACACACGCACACACAAACACACACACACACACACACACACACATATATATATATATATATATATATTGCCGGTCATTACTCTTTGAGATAGATTTATTGATGTTTTTATGCTATATACAAAGTACAAACAAAGATAGATTTATATATTTGAATAAACTATCAGACTAACAACATATGTGATTTAATTATAAATGAAAGTTATATGTATATATAATCATTTAAGTCATTTTATTATAAATGGTTATACTAAATATATTCATAAACAGATTACCAGTATATAGCATTTTCTATAAATATGACTATGACCGGCAATACTCACACCTCGTCCACTACGTACACTGTTCCAGTAATTATTCCGCCCCGGGGTGGGGAGAGGGGGAGGGGGAGAGGTCATTCACGTTAAATGAAACGAGATACCAACGAGATAATCAACTGTGTCCGTTGACACCAGCAACAGTTCATAAAAAGAATGACCAAGAGATTAAGTCAACAACCATAAAAACACACACAAACCAATAAATGGCAAAGAAATAAAAGAGTCTAATATAGGAAGCAACGACGCTAACTGTTTTGACATTTTCGTTTTTCTTTTTTGAAATGAAAAAAAAAAAAGAATTACCTCCAGGGAAATGTAATCAATCAGACACTTTTATTTTAAAGCAATTATCTCCCCTTACACCCAGCCCACATCACTGGACTAAATATATTTATAAATAGAGCTCACAGAAACGCGTTTACCTCCTTCCCAGGAAACTCCATACAAAGGGACAGAACCAGCCAAGTGGGATATAGAAAAAAAATAATTGAAACGTATTTCTATTTATTAGCTGTATCTAGCAATTACTGTGGTGAAACGATTAACGACCAACCCAAGTAAATTTTAATTGCTGAAGAAACAAACATACAGTTTGGTCTTCTGATTAACACGTCTAGAGCCAGACTAATTTCTTCATTACAACTTTTCCTACATCCATCTACATATAAGTACATATCCACCTGGATAACAACCATCCACATGTTTACATACCAACTTTCTTGCCTTCCAGCCTGCCCACCCAATAACCGACCTTATATCTACCTATCTACCTATCAACCGACCAACCTGCATACCAGCCGACAGATCTACTTACCTACCAACCAAACACACTGCCTACCAACCAAACACATATATAGCATATCAACCTACCTGCCAACTTATCTTCATGTCCACATATCTAGCATATCAACTACCTGCCAACTTATCTTCATGTCCACATATCTAGCATTTCAACCTATCTGCCAACTTATCTTCATGTCCACACATCCAGCATGTCAACTACCTGCACTTTAGTTTGTACCTACCTTACCGACATATCTGCGAACCAGCCTTGTCAACCCAACTACACATTCTTACCCTTATACGATTTTACTTGCCAACTCTCTGTGCCACTCGTAATGCCACTGCCGGGATTTAAAATAATAACAAATCAGCTTAACTGACCCACTTTTGTCTTCATACCAGGCAGTGATATCAAACTGCCAGAGTCAAAGCGTTACTAAAATAAGTCAATTGTCCTCTTGCTTTTTCCCTTGTTTACTGTAAAATCTATTACTTACCAAATTTATGAACTCGTCTTTTTGAAAACCAACAAACATACGAAACCTTTTTAAAACATGTTGTACTCAATAAGTGTTTAATGGTGTGGCTGTGACCTGTTTATTAATGTACTATTAAAAGTTTAATGAAAATAACGACAAAAAATAAATAGTACTGATAGAGTAAATGGTAATTTTAATTTTGATAAACAAGACATACCAACAGGATACATAGTGAGAAATAGTAAAATAACGAACACAATTAATACTAACTTGATAGAGCCAATTATCTTGATAGAGCCAATTATCTTAATAGGGCATATTAACTTGACGCGATATCCTTGGGGACCTAAATATGCAGGAACCAAATTTTTTTTACCCCAACAATTATATGCCATATTGTTTTCAATTAGATGAATGTATATGAATTCAGAGATTATGTTAGGTGTTCAACCTTAGTCTTACAACCAGGCAAACTAATTCTTACTATAAGTTTCTATCTATATTTCGGTTTCGGCTCACTTACCTATACCAAGTGAAGCGATATGTTATTTGTTTTTTCCCTATTTCCATTAAAAACAAAAAAGCAAAACCGGATACAGATCCAGTCTTTAAAAGCTCCCTATGACCGAATAGTTTATATACACGCCTTTCCGTATGCCTGTCTTTCTGCCAGTCTGCTTGCCTATGCCCGTCCTTCAACCATTCCTAAACTTATGCCCCCCTTTTAATATCAATATCAATATACGCCTATGAATTCACTTGATCGTCTCAAGTGAGACACACGGTTTTATCAAATCTGTACATCAAATAGGGCAGAAGTTGTTCAGTTTTTATTTTTGTTTTGTTTTTCAAATGCAGTCTATTCGAGATTCGTATCTTAAACCACTTGCTAGCCCCCCAGGCTCCAGGTTCCCATTTATCTGTGACGTGATTAAGCTGCTGCTGCAAATAACACCCTCACCCTCACCGTCACCCTCACCGTCACCGTCATCCTCACCCTCACCGTCACCCTCACCCTCACCGTCACCCTCACCCTCACCGTCACCCTCACCCTCACTCTCACCGTCACCCTCACCCTCACCCTCACCGTCACCCTCACCCTCACCGTCACCCTCACCCTCACCCTCACCGTCACCCTCACCGTCACCCTCACCCTCACTCTCACCGTCACCCTCACCCTCACCGTCACCCTCACCCTCACCGTCACCCTCACCCTCACCGTCACCCTCACCCTCACCCTCACCGTCACCCTCACCGTCACCCTCACCGTCACCCTCACCGTCACCGTCACCCTCACCCTCACCGTCACCCTCACCGTCACCGTCACCGTCACCCTCACCGTCACCCTCACCGTCACCCTCACCCTCACCCTCACCGTCACCCTCACCGTCACCCTCACCCTCACCGTCACCCTCACCCTCACCGTCACCCTCACCCTCACCCTCACCGTCACCCTCACCCTCACCGTCACCCTCACCGTCACCCTCACCCTCACCCTTACCGTCACCCTCACCGTCACCCTCACCGTCACCGTCACTCTCACCGTCACCCTCACCGTCACCGTTACCGTCACAGTCACCCTCACCCTCACCGTCACCCTCACCGTCACCCTCACCCTCACCCTCACCCTCACCGTCACCCTCACCCTCACACGACCTACCCAGCGCCCCATAAACCACATAATGTTTTTAAAAGTGGAAAGTTAATGCATTGCTATCAGAATCACGCACACCTAACCCCCCCGCAATGACTGTTGAAGATCTTGCAGCGTGCCTTGCACACGGAGTTACCTGTTTCACACATTTCACGTAGATTGTTTCGCGATATGCTGTTGACCTGAAGGAAAGAAAAAAATATTAAATAGTTCGGGGTTCAATGTTTCATTAGTTGCTTTTTTTTTGGTTTTTCTAATTTACCTTCAATTTTTTTTTCTTACAAAGTTGGATATAGACTGCCAGGAAAGGTTTGGGCACTCTAAAATAATATATAAAGATAATAAAGATATACTTATATACTCAATATACTTATACTCCAGATAGATATACTCAATATACTTATCGATATTTGGTTAAAACACTCCAATGTTTTCCTTTAGAATTTAATGCGTATTATTAATTTTTTTTTTAAATTTCACTTTTTAGACATAATCACCGGGCTATATTGAATAGTCTGAAATTATTTTCTGTTCTTTAAAACGCGAAATAATTGCCAACTCGTGTACAAATACTTATCCTTTTTAAGACTAACAATACGTCTTTCGTTACACCTACTGTAAATATAACAAAAACAAAAACAAACAAATATCTTTTTTGTACTAATTCTTTTTTCTCCCTACCCAAGCGCCACACATAAATCGCCAGTTGTGGATAAGTGTTGATTTGTACTTTTATCTAGCGCTCCGTCTAAAAAAAATATAAGATGAGCCAGTCAAAAAAAATATTCATCTATCTATCTATCTATCTATCTATCTATCTATCTATCTATCTATCTATCTATCTATCTATCTATCTATCTATCTATCTATCTATCTATCTATCTATCTATCTATCTATCTATCTATCTATCTATCTATCTATCTATCTATCTATCTATCTATCTATCTATCTATCTATCTATCTATCTATCTATCTATCTATCTATCTATCTATCTGTCTGTCTGTCTGTCTGTCTGTCTATCTGTCTGTCTGTCTGTCTGTCTGTCTGTCTGTCTGTCTATCTATCTATCTATCTATCTATCTATCTATCTATCTATCTATCTATCTATCTGTCTGTCTGTCTGTCTGTCTGTCTGTCTGTCTGTCTATCCACCCATCTACCTGTCAGTATTTTATCAGTCTGTCTGTGTCTGTCTTTTGTGTGTCTATTCGTGTCTGCCTGAGACTGTATCTATCTTTTTTAATTGTATCAAAATTATACTTTAGTACACATTTTGATCTCATTAACCACTCGGTGTGACAAAAAATATTTTCACAACGATATACTACCACCATGTTAAACCGCTATCGTTCTCAGACTTAACCGTAAATCTGAGATCTGAGCCTCACTAACCTATATTTATGTAGGCCTAAGTCATTCGTTTGATGTAAGTCTTACTGAGTGCGCGAGTTTTTTGATGTGCCGATGGTACACTCCAGGTTGAGTGAAATCGTAGGGGACTCTGTTAGATCTGCTGTTTGGTTCTTTCACATCAGATCGATACAGATCGAAGGTTGATTGAAAATCAATTTTTTTTCCTTTAGTGATTAGGGAAAAAGAGTCGTTAATGAGATTGCAACTCCATGGCCCACCTCTCATTATATCTGATTTGACCATTCCATGGCCCACCTCTCATTATATCTGACTTGACCATTCCATGACCCACCTCTCATTATATCTGACTTGACCATTCCATGGCCCGCCTCTCATTATAACTGACTTGACCATTCCATGGCCCGCCTCTGATTATATCTGACTTGACCATTCCATGGCCCACCTCTCGTTATATCTGACTTGACCATTCCATGGCCCACATCTCATTATATCTGACTTGACCATTCCATGGCCCACCTCTCATTATATCTGACTTGACCATTCCATGGCCCGCCTCTCGTTATATCTGACTTGACCATTCCATGGCCCACCTCTCATTATATCTGACTTGACCATTCCATGGCCATTGAACAATGACTTTAAAAACATCGGGGTGAACATTGAACAATGACTTTAAAAACAATTTATGCAAGTTGTTTTTTTTTCTTTCATCACTTTGGGGTACTCAGTATTAGAAAAATAAAAAAAAAATTGGGGGGAGAACATAAGACACAGCGACCCTTTGTTGTGACCTTGTATGTGGTGCCCCGCCCTCTCACCTCAACGAGATTTTCAATGGCCGTCTAAGGGGCTAAACAGAATTAAGTGGAGCTGCTGTGTGTTTCGAGCCCTGGTAAAACCTTCAGCAGTGTGTACGTTAGATTGGCACCAGCCCAAACTCTCAACTTTAAAAAAAAGTGTAAAGTTAAAAAAAAAAATCCTTTTAGTCAGTTTGAGGGGGAAAAAATATTAAATGAAAAACTAATAGAGTTCTTATAGGAAATAAAAAAAAAATTACTGGGATTTTTAACGATAAAATCTGGAATCTTTGTGTTAAATCAAAATAAAATGCCCCAACGCCAACCTGTATATATATTTCCTGTATATCTCAAAAGGCTGCTGGGTTTTCTCCCTTTTGTCACGGGATTACCGCCCTTGCTTTGATCTCCGCAACTTGAAAACAAAACAAAATCAAGCCACCTGCGAACTGGACAGTTACATCAACAATAAGAGATTGCTTACAACCTGTTGACAGTGACCAGCCCGGTACGCGCCTATCCTCGAGGCTAACAAAATGTTAGCATGTAAACACTTTTTAAAAAAAAACAACTGCCGAATGTCGATTTGTCTTCCTTTGGCCTTTTTTTTTTTTTAAATTCTCAGTTTGGTTGAAAAAAAACATATCAGTAAACAATTGATTCATCAAAGCATCGTGTGTTAAATGTTAAATTCAACTTTAAAATAAAAAAAATCCACCAAACAAACAGTGATTGGAAACTATTCAGCGATATTTGTATAAATATTTATGTAGGCATGCTTATAAATATTTATAAAATCAAACATATTTATTAATCATAAAGTTCCCTTAGCCCTAACGGGCCACCGGGGCAAATGAAGTGTAGAATTCATCTGTTTCTATAACCTCGGCATATGAAGGGATTATGTGGTTTGCACAACAACGCACAGCCGCCTTTACTTCCCCATTTACCCCAGGTACCCATTTAAAGCTGGGTGGACTTGTGGGACGGCTGTGCACCAAATTTCACCAGGAAAAATTCCGTGGGCCTCACCGAGGATCGAACCCTGGAGTCTCAGGTCGACAAACGAGTATCTACACCACTCGGCCATCTACACCACTCGGCCATCTACACCACTCGGCCATCTACACCACTCGGCCATCTACACCACTCGGCCATCTACACCACTGGACCATCTACACCACTGGACCATCTACACCACTCGGCCATCTACACCACTGGACCATCTACACCACTGGACCATCTACACCACTGGACCATCTACACCACTCGGCCATCTACACCACTGGACCATCTACACCACTCGGCCATCTACACCACTGGACCATCTACACCACTCGGCCATCAACACCACTCGGCCATCTACACCACTGGACCATCTACACCACTGGACCATCTACACCACTGGACCATCTACACCACTGGACCATCTACACCACTGGACCATCTACACCACTCGGCCATCTACACCACTGGACCATCTACACCACTGGACCATCTACACCAATCGGCCATCTACACCACTCGGCCATCTACACCCCTGGACCATCTACACCACTGGACCATTTTCACCACTCGGCCATCTACAACACTGGACCATCTACACCACTCGGCCATCTCCACCACTGGACAATCTACACCACTGGACCATCTACACCACTCGGCCATCTACACCACTCGGCCATCTACACCACTGGACCATCTACACCACTCGGCCATCTACACCACTGGACCATATACACCACTCGGCCATCTACACCACTGGACCATCTACACCACTCGGCCATCTACACCACTGGACCATCTACACCACTGGACCATCTACACCACTCGGCCATCTACACCACTCGGCCATCTACACCACTCGGCCATCTACACCACTGGACCATCTACACCACTCGGCCATCTACACCACTGGACCATCTACACCACTGGACCATCTACACCACTGGACCATCTACACCACTGGACCATCTACACCACTGGACCATCTACACCACTGGACCATCTACACCACTGGACCATCTACACCACTCGGCCATCTACACCACTGGACCATTTACACCACTCGGCCATCTACACCACTCGGCCATCTACACCACTGGACCATCTACACCACTGGACCATCTACACCACTGGACCATCTACACCACTCGGCCATCTACACCACTCGGCCATCTACACCACTCGGCCATCCCTCCCACTATTAATCATAAGGCAGTGTGAAATTAATTTTAATGTTAGTTATTGAATACATTTCCCAGAGATATTGCTGTTTTTGCACAGTGCAGTCGTGGTTTTATAAAGATTTCATTATTCAAGGCAAATGTGTGTATGTAAAGGGTTCGAATCTTATTTTTTTAGAGTTAAAAATGGTTTTGTGAGAAAGACAAATGTATTTCCTCTACCAGGCCACTAGTCCAAAGGTTATGATGAGGAAGTTGGCTTGGATCTTTAAAAATTTTCCCTCTCTCTCTCTCTGTGAGTGGTTATGTTCATTTTATAAAGTCAATCTAAATCTGAATTCGGGCCAAGGGGGTGGGGTGGGTGTCTATCCAGGCAGATTTACGGAAAGACATGGGCAGACAACGGCCCGCGCGCCAATGGTAGGTATGGGGGCTGTTTGCCCCGGCCCCTCCCCCAACCACACCTTTTATACCTTTTTAATACCTTTAGCGCCTCCCACATTCGAAAACCGTATAATAATTTATGTAAAATATACCATTTGGCGCCTCTTTGTGAGAGAGCGCCTCTGGGGCGTGATGCCCTCTCCCCTTTGCCACCCCCTCAGCTACGCCTTTGGTCAGACCCCTATGTCAATTATAAGAGAACCTATTTAGATATGCGTTTAAAAAAAAAACAGCTTGTCTACCCCTAGACTAGGATGTGACGTACAAGATTGTTCCATACCGTACTATTGGTCAGTAAGGCAATTCTAAAAAGACACTCATCCCTCCCCCAACAACTACGTCGTAGTGAAAGGCTGGATGACACCATTTGCACCTACATTACCTGATAGTTACTGGGTCATAACAAAACGAGCGTTCACGCTCAACAGCGTGAGACATTGCCTGGCAAAGATCAAGTGCTGCTTTTGTTGGTATCATGACACACTGCCTAGCAAAGATCAAGTGCTGTTTTTGTTGGTATCATGACACACTGCCTGGCAAAGATCAAGTGCTGTTTTTGTTGGTATCAGGATATTACTTGCCTGGCAAAGATCAAGTGCTGTTTTTATTGGTATCAGGACAAAGTAACTGTTGGTACCTTTTATCATCAGATTTGATATAAATTTGTAATTTTCTTAGGGGGCCCATTAAACATTGGAGGCTCAGGGCACTTACCAGGTTATTTTTCAACGCGTGATAACGTCACCGCACACAACAAACACACACACAGATATCCCAGAATAAATGATTGGCATAGATGATTTAACGCAAAAACACCATGGATCGATAATCAAACACCATGGATCGATAATCAAACATCATGGATCGATAATCAAACATCATGGATCGATAATCAAACATCATGGATCGATAATCAAACGTCATGGATCGATAAACAAACATCATGGATCGATAAAAAACATCAAGGATCGATAATCAAACATCTATCATATACGTTTTTTTTTCCTTTCAACATTCACCAATGTCTAGCAGTTTTAATTAATTTGGCTTCAAGCTGACTTTGAGATGCAGCGCTCTAACAGTATGAAGCTCCAGACCATGAGACAATACAAAGATGCCAACTATTTGGTGAGAAATTTCATTTGAGATTGTATGACAGATAGGATAAATCGATTTTCATTCAAGTTTCTAGTTTGTGTGGTTGGAAAACGGTTTTCATTTTTTATTATTATTTTAAATTCTCCAAGAATGTTTTTATATTGGCTAGACTGGGCTATTTTTGTTAGTATAGTTATTTGAACATAAATATCTTCGTTGAATTATATTTTTAGAATATTTCAAAAAAATAAATCCCTAATATTCCTTTAGAATCTTTCATCATTATTAATATTTTGGCTAATAGCCTATTACTTCACTGAATCTAATGTATAAATTTTGAATTTTAAGCTGTCTACACAAGTAAGCCGAAGGCTGCTGTAAAGTTAAATCTTTGGTCAAAATATATACGGTAATATTTTAGTTAATATAAAATAAATATACAACTTGCGCTGGAATCTGTGGCTTACCATCTGGTTTATCTTTTTTTGCGAACGTTGCAGACAGTAATCTATATAAATAATTTATAATTATCAGTTATTTAGAAGAAAAGATAAGACTTTGTATTTTACATGATCCAAATAACAGCTTTTGGTTTAAGATTGCTAACATAATGTCAATTTACCCCCGCAGTGGTTGTCAAACTTGTATTGTTTTTTTTCGAGGCCCACAGAAAGGAAAGTTAAAATGGATTGTAAATATTCTCGATTGAGTAATTATTACAATTACTAGCTGTACCCTGCAAAACCATTGCATAGAGTTATATTCCTTTAGGTTTGATCAGTAGGCTAGGTTATTTTTTTGGTTTTCGGACAGATCCGATTTTTTTCATGATTTTTATTACAGTTGTTTACGTTTGACGATTTTAAACTGGAATACTGTTGAATTAAATCTACTTTCGATTTAACGCAGAACCCACACCGCTATTATTTATATAGATGGGCGACCCACTTTAAATCATCTCTCAACCCATCAGTGGGTTACGACCAACACTTTGATAACCACCGCGCTGCTACAGTTGTACAGGGAGGGGGGTGTCGGCTGTACGTCTCATGTACCTCTCCTAATAAGGAAAAAATAGATGCCAATGAAACTAAAACAGTACAATTTAGAACTGTTAGATAAACACGGTTTGTTTTGGTTTCATGATACGATGACAATATGGTTGACAGCTCCAGGGAACCAATGTAGGCGTAACGGTGGTACGCGTACTCCAACGGGTACCGGAAAGGTTTAGCAGTGGTACGCGGCGATATATGTTTTTCGAGGAAAAACAACTAAAAGTTTTAAAGAACTTGTGCGTAAGGGGTACAGAATGACCTACCTTCGCACACTTTGGAGAACAGTCACGAAAAAAGGTTGAAAACCGCTGCACTAGGCAGCACTATATTTAGTAATACTTATTTTGATTTGGTTATATTATTTTTCTTTTTAAAGTTTGCCGCTACATTTTGAAGATTAAAAAAAAAAGACAATAACTCAGTAAATTAAACGGCGGTACACCGGTCTTGGATAAACTTCGCATTAAATGTTGGGATTGAGTTTGAAGAAATGACCATCGCCAACAAAACTAATTGAAACAGAAAAGAAAACATGGATCATTACAAGTTGATATCTGACTCCCAAGAAAATAATCTGATCCTGATCATTAAATATTTCAGCTTTATCCAACATAAATATTTATCTATATATAGGTTAGGTGGGAAGATTTACAAGTTGATATCTGCAACATTTATATATATATATATATATATATATCTATATATAGGTTATGGAAGATTTTTCATATATATATATATATATATATATATATATATATATATATATATATATATAGCCCTTAATGTATTTTATCTTGACGCTGTTGACAATGATATTCAAAAATGTACTTTTCGTTAACACAAAAATCATTAATCATCGGGAATTTCCATTAAAACGGTTCAACAAGGGGATAGCACAGGCTATTTATATAGGCCTACATAGATGGAAGGATATGGTTGCAGAATTTTGTTCTGTATTTGTTTATTTCTTCATTTCCTAAAGTTCTGTTTGTTTTAAAAAAGAACGACACAGCCCGCAGCTCACGTGAGTTTAGAAATACTCACAAGACGTGGCCCAACTTCGTTATACTTCTGTTAAAAACTTCTTCGCTTGATTAAACGGTATTGGTTTGAAAATGATGACAAAGATATAAACAAAGATTAATGATCAACATCTGACGAGTGGGGGGATAAAAGTTCACAGGTTACTTTCAGAATACAGAACGGCTGGTCCTCTTCACACTCTTAGACTTTAAATAAATCCAACATTTTTATCTGCAGTTCAGAGACTTTTTTTTTAATGGCTAATGTTTGAAATATTTGAGAGCCCCTGATGTTTAAAGATTATTGGTAGTGAGTGTGTGATCGTAGAAGTGCTAGCAGATGATAGGGACCACAGGTGATAGTGACCACAGGTGATAGTGACCACAGGTGATAGTGACCACAGGTAAAATGGAACACAGGTGAGAAGTACTGTGAGTGATAGGATCCATATGTGATGGGGATCGTAGGTGATAGTGACCACAGGTGATAGTAACCACAGGTGATAGTGACCACAGGTGATATGCGTCCCGGATGTTGGAACTTATGGACTGTACACACGCAGGTCAAACTTTACAACCAAGCAGATCAACAGATTTATTTACCCCCACATCATCCCCTGACCGAATTCTCGTCACAGCCTGGTTGGTGAAGTGGGGGAGGGAGAAGGTGGAGTGCTAAGGAAAACAATTACCACAGACGCCACCAAACCTGTTCCATAGATTGCTTGTGTCCTTTGGGGTTTGAACCTCGCCGTTCGGCCAGACGTTCTCGTTGAAACTAGTGGTCATGTGGTCATGACAGATATCAGTATCACATGACAACAACGCACCTTTTGAAGGAAGGAAGGAATAATATACAAATCAAAGTATATTATCATAATAGGACTGATGGCCGAGTGCTGTAAGATACTCGACTGTCGATCTGAGAGTCCTGGGAACCATGGGAATTTCTCCAGGTGAAATTTGTTTCAAAGTCGTCCCACAAGTCCACCAAGCTTTTAAAGGGTATCTGACTTAAGTTGGGAAAGTAAAGGCGGCTGGGCGTTGTTGTGCTAACCACACAATCCCTTCATATGTCAAGGTTATAGAAACAGGTGAATTCTATACTTCATCTGCCCCGATGGCCCGATAGGGCTAAGGGAACTTTTTATTATCTATTCCATGATTTAATAGATACCAGTGAATTAAGAATGTTCACAATAGGGTTCAGCACTTAGGAAAAAGTAAATTCTAGGCCCATAAGCAAAAAAAAGCTGTCAATGCCAAATTAAGGTGCCCACAGAGGGGAGGGCGTCTTTGTATTGGGGGCCCTTGGCAACAGCCAGGTTGCCCCTAGCCAGGTATGTGTGCACAGCAGTTTGTTGTCATATTTTTTTTGTATATTGAAGTGTATGTTTGTTTTATATGTGTATGTTTAAATGTGTGCGTGAGTAATTTTGTGTGTGTGTGTGTGTGCATGTTTATGTGAGTATTTGTTTATATTTTTGTGTGTCTGTGAAAATGAACTTTGAGAGGGGTAAGGGGGGAGTGTCTCTACCTCAGAGTTTGGGATGGGTAACACACACACACACACACACAGAGAGAGAGAGAGAGAGAGAGAGAGAGAGGTGGGGTGGGAGGGGATTTGGGACTAGATTTTCAGCTTTGTTAGTACACATAACCCGCCCGACCCTACGGCTGTGTGAGCTTCATTCTATTTGTTAACTAGATGAGTAATGATCTGTACTTTTTGTATTCCACCCCACCCACCCACCCCCACCACTGTCTCTACCATTACAGCACCCAACGTTTTCACACGGTAAGTACGTTTATAACAAACGAAGGTTTTCTCTGATGGTAGGGTCTGTATATATATAGATACTGGCGAGTCCATTTGTACTGCAGTATTTGGACAGACTCAGAGGGAAAAAAACCTAGCAAAAAAGACAGCCTTCAAGTAAACCTTCGAAATGAAATATCCGGAAATAACTGGGGGGCGGGGGTGTGTGGGTGTGGCGGAAATCTATTGGAGATAAATAGTTTGAGAGAAAGTAAAGAGTAATAGAGAGAATGAGAGAGAGAGAGAAAGGGATAGAGAGACAGAGAGGAAACCTGACTCATGAGAACACATACATAAACTTACAATGTCTATTTTAGCCCCTGTTCTTCTTCCGCTTCCTTTCATCAGATCGCCGTCCGAGAAATTGATAAAAACACCACTTTTTTTAATTCTTGAGTGAAACCTTTTGAACTTTTCCCGAGTTTTTATATATTTTTTATTTCTTCTCCGTTGATTGGACTATAAAAGTTCACATTCAAGTTTTTTTTATGGCCGGTATAGAAAAAAACCAACGAGTCTCGGGAATAAAGGACTACAGTTTCATAGAAAGGTCATTTAATCACAGTTATCTCTCTCTTTAGTTCTACATAAACACGAATGTTAGTTTCATTTCTTTCACACGAAGCTTTTATGGACATTTTAAGTGTGTGAGACAATAAGGGCAAGGGACGAGGCGTGAGACATTAAGGGCAAGGGACGTGGCGTGAGACAATAAGATTCAGGGACGAGGCGTGAGTGTTGCCGGTATTAACTCTTAGAGAAAAATGTATGAATGTTATCGATGCTATATACATAGTCGCAAACCAACACAAATTTGCATTTTTGAATAAATAATTAGGCTAACAATATATAAGATATGTATTTAAATGAATGTTATAAATATTTAAACTTGTATTCATTTTATAATGAAGGATTATGCTGACTATATTCAATACACACAGTACCATAAAATAGTATTATCTATAAATATGACTATGATCGGCAAAACTCACGCCTCGCCTCTGTTTGAGGCTATGTTTAATAGGTTAATTTGCCGAATAGTACATGATGACAATTTTATAGTCTAATGGGTGTAAAAGCGGCCCACGTTTATCAGAATCTAAAGGCTATCCGATATTTACCAGTGCTAACACATCATACAAGTAAACGGTAAGAAATCTGAATTACTCTTTGCATCTTCTGTAAACTGACATATTATGTGAAATGTGGAAGGACGTCATTTATATCACATATGATAAATTTCCGTCATTTTATTCACTAAATTAGGCACTTTCCCAGGTAACAAGCCTTATGCCTACAGTAATTTTAATCCGATCCGGTATAAAGTTCAACTAATTAGAGCTATGGTTGATCTTTTGATTTAAAGACGGTTAATTATTCAAATAGTGCACTCTTTTAGAATTATTTAAAAAACAAACACCTAAAAACTTTAATGCACGGGTCAGGTGGCTAATCTGTTGGTATCTCTATTAATGTCACGAAGATCTTTAATACGTAGATTAACTCTTTTCCCTACGTAAGACTTATCTCAGTTTTGAGCGGATGCCCTTATATATTTTACCTGTTCTGCCGCCCTTTAAGCGAGGCCGCGAAGCAAAATGTGAGCACTTAACGGCCTCGTAAAAAGGTCACTCGCAGGGATAGAGCCGCCCCATTTGACGCAGACGCCCTGGAGCAAGCAGAACTTGTGGCGCCCTTTATAAGAATCATTATTGTAATATAAAAAGACTTTGCGAATGCCTATCAAGAAACTTGATGCCGCCGTTTAAGCGCTGGACGCAAGCCCTGGAAACTGCTCTCTCTCTCTCTCTCTCTCTCTCTCTCTCTCTCTACCGGTATTTTTGACCCCGGTACTGAATACATTTTTACACTGTCCAACTTCCTGGACTGTCCAATGCTGTGGATGTGACCTCTGACGTCTTTCAACCAGCCGCGGCCTCCACGTGGTGTCTCGTTTCCACCTGGTCAGATTTGATCTTAGTCACCGCCCCCCATTCCCCTTCCACTTCAAACTTCCGGAAGTTTCCATTATGTAAACAAAATGCCCTGCGTGAAGTTTCTTGATGAACTGACCTATATAAACCAGCCTCTTGTTTTACTTTCGTTGAGTGATCTTTTGAAAACAACACCTGATAACACAAAATGTAAACAGATCAAGAGATTAGCACGTGGAGATCACGTGTCCTCAAAGCGCCACATTAAGTATCGGCTATTGAAAAAAAAAATATATATAGTGTTTAATGTGAATAATTTCAACTTGACTAGGGATAGATATGGGTTCTGCTGATTGTAAATGGGCCTATTTTCTTTCTAGGCACTGGTGTATTAGTTACCGGGCATATTTTCTTTCTAGACACTGGTGTATTATTCACTGGGCCTATTTCCTTTCTAGACACTGGTGTATTATTCACTGGGCCTATTTCCTTTCTAGACACTGGTGTATTAGTCACCGGGCCTATTTTCTTTCTAGACACTGTTACATTAGTCACCGGGCTTATTTTTCTTTCTATTCACTGGTGCATTAGAGAACCTATTTTATTTCTAAACGCTAGTGCATGTGTATTAGTCACCGGGTCTATTTCCTTTCTAGACACTGGTGCATTAGTCACCGGGCTTATTTTCTCTCTAGACACTGGTGTATTAGTCACCGGGCTTATTTTCTCTCTAGACACTGGTGTATTAGTCACCGGGCCTATTTCCTATCTAGACACTGGTGCATAAGTCACCGGACCTATTTTCTCTCTAGACACTGGTGTATTAGTCACCGGGCCTATTTCCTTTCTAGACACTGGTGTATTAGTCACCGGGCCTATTTTCTCTCTAGACACTGGTGCATTAGTCACCGGGCCTATTTTCTCTCTAGACACTGGTGCATTAGTCACCGGGCCTATTTCGAAAATGGGGGGCCATATGCCGTGGTATCAATATTACCAGCCTTAAATTGACCCAAATAGTAAGGTGAGCCAAAAATTGTGACGATGTTTTAATTGCACGCTGAGTACTATACTTTGTTGAACTTTTCTTTCCGTTTTTTCAAATTTTGTATACACTCTTTTTTTTAGGTCAGTGTTTTAAACTAACAACTTTAGTTATGCCATTTTTAGCCATATGAAAATGAACTTTAATCAAGTTTAAAAAAAATAAATATTATATCATTTACTTAAGAGCAACAACACTTCATGTAGGCCCAGATGATACACATTGCTATACATCAATTATTATAATGCAGTCAAAAATCACGTTAAAATCTATAATGTTTTAGATATACTTGGACACAAACATTGCCTGTGTTAAAAGATTACACTGTTATTTTATTTGAAAGACATGTTTCAGGTCGATTCCTATTTCCGGTGTAATTTTAAGATTAATTTTCTTTTATATTACTGAAGCGATGCCCCTTGACAGTGCCTCAAGGTCATCACATGCTCTGTCCGGTGTGTGGTCATTTTCTCCTGGCCTTGTAGTTCTCGTGCCATATCTTAACAACATTTCCCCATCAAACACACAATAATCAATATTTTCCTTATAAATGAATTTAATAAAAATGTGAAAAAAAATTATCACCTCCCCTCAAGTTTGACTAAGATTTGAGATTAGCCATGAACTGTCCTTATAGTTTAATGTTGGGTCATCCATACACAGGCGGTAAACATTTGCTAAACTGGGATTCATCTCTTGTGTGTGTATCTATATATAGATATCTATAATACAAATTTTACATCATTATGTTCCGGTGTCTGTCATCGCGACTTCCGTCTGTCATCCAACATGGCGGCATAAACAATTCATCCAAGATGGCGGCACAAACAATTCAAAGATGGCAGAAACATTTACTGTTTTCTTAACATGCATAATCCGGCTACCAACTGGCCAGCCGAGTAGAATTGTCTCCTACTTGGCTGCCAGAAATGACATTGGACCAGCCATATGTTAAGTGCCGAAGTGACAAAACACCGTACACTAACATACGGCAGGTAAGATCATGAATGCCAAATGGCAATCACAATGTAATACTGTTTTCGACCGCCTCAATCATTACCAAAGGGCAATAAAGCGATCTTAGGAGTGGTAACACAAAATCATGCCAAAATATTTTGTGTTTTTCTTCTTTTTTTTTTTTACATTTTTTTTACGCCGCCATTGCCAGCATGGTAGGGTGTAGTGTGCCTACCACACCAACATTGTTGGCGGCGCTGATGCACGTCTGCCATGCCTACAGAGCGGCGGGGTGAGTGTGCCCGTTATCATCTGCAGGGATGGCAGAAAGATGGGTTTTAATCCTTGCCCAAACCGGCCAGACCAGCAGGGTGTGTGTACTGCCGGTTGGCCGGAATGGCAAAGAAAGGGATTTTTCCTGCCACTCGGACAGAGGGGAGGGTGTAGTGTGCCTGTACCCTCAGCCGGAAATGGCAAGCTGCGCATGTGTGCTTGAGTGGGAGGGAGTGGAAGGGTGTTGTGTGCCGACCACATCCGTCACCACCGCCAGCTGTGAATACTGCGGTCTCGGATAGTCCTCATTGACCACAGTACCACCACCCTCGCAAGTAATGGTTTTCCTGACTAGAGAACCCCTCTGATCCATCCCCCGTGGATCATGGTATGTCTCTCAGACCAGGAAGGAGAGATCACAAAATATCATTTGCTAAAATATTTTGTGATACTCTCCGAAACAAATTACACCGAAACGTAGTTCCATAGGTCTATCTATATCTCACAGTATCATAATAAATTTATGGTGTTCAATTTGTTATTAAATGAGAAGCGATCATAAAAGAAATATTTACAGAAATCGTTCAATTAATATTCTGTGTTATGTTACACAATCTAAATTTTAAACCAAAATTATGGATACCTCAATATAATGTAATATTTATATTGTTTAAATTGTTTTATTTCTAAAATATGTCTATTTCTAATGTTCAATTATTTTCCTTTATTACTAACCTAAAATACGTCTTTTTTTTTCTTTTCATTTTTTGACTTACGTCACATGAATGAATTGAATAAGGAGTTGAGTTTGAGTAGCGCCGTACACAACGTTTACAATGCAAACTAACCCATTTATGATGGGGGCTTCACACAGAGGGTGTATGGAGGGGGCCCAGTTTGAGGAAGGCCGCCAAAATATTTTTAAACTAAATATTAAGTACATTATCTCATGTCAAAGTGTAGTGGCTCCCGAAGATGCCTAAAATCCCTTGGTTCGGCATTGGCTTCACAGAACTATAATGTTGTAAGCTTTGATATATCTTTCTTGTTTAAGAGGCCTAATGTTTTCTGCGTCCTCGGCCTCAACTTCATTGATTGAATACCATGTTTTTAATCGAAGGTCAGCTAAAAGCTACACAACGATTCTTTCTTCTCGGAAGCGTCAAAAAATTATCTCATGTTAAAATGCAGGGGCAGCCCCAAAGAGGCCAAGCCCACCGGGCCCCTAAATCCCTAGGTTCTGCACTGCCGGGTCGGCGATTTTTCTTAGTTAATTGTACTATGCTACAGTAAATAAACCACCTGTATAACATGTAGCGTTTTGCTTAACACAAGCACTCACTCACGTCTCTCTTTTTTTTTAAAATACGCCATGTTGAACATCATAAAACAATAAATGAATAACTGTTTGGAAGGAGTCCATTAAAATATTAATATGAATATGTTGACCCATAGTGAGGATTATTTTCTTTGGGAGGAACTATTTAACATATGAACTTTATTTGATGTATTATTAGATGTCCCTATTCTCAAATGTATTATGGCTACAATAATCTGTTCATGTCCTTGGGGCCACTGCAAGTATATAGACTGATTGTTAACGCTAAAATATATCACCATTTTCAACTCCAACTGTGTGCCTACTCGTAGGTCCGGGTACCGGGCCTTTGATAACTAGTGCAATTTAAAAAAAAAAGAAAAAAATAGAAATATAGATATATAATATAATATATTATAATATCTAATATAATATAATATAATATAATATAATATAATATAATATAATATAATATAATATAATATAATATAATATAATATAATATAATATAATATAATATAATATAATATAATATAATATAATATAATATAATATAAGAAAACGAGAGAAATATCAATAAATTTAAAATTGGGCTCTTTTGGGCCCCTAAATATTTGGGGGCCCGTCCTTAAATTCGCCTCTGAATATAACATATAATAAATAGACTGTACATATAAAGTTTGAAATAAACAAGAAACATTTATACATTTTATCCCTGCTTTATCCTAAGGCCCTTTCATTACCCAAATAAAGCTTAGAGCCCCAAATCACTGATCGCCTAACCCTCAACATGCGCCTATAATGAAACCTAACACTTTCTTCCTTCGTGTTTCTTCCCGTCGTCATAGCCTGGCCGTGGAACCAGACCGAACGGATTTCACCCGATGACCTATGTCTAATTTTTGGGGGGAGAAAAAAAAAATTCATGTTGGTATCTTTTTTCTGTCTGTTTACCGAGTTAAGAAAAATATAGAAATGACTTAAAAAAAATGTTCTTTAGAAAAATTCACCATCAGAAATATTAAGGACCTAGATTCACTATCGTTTCAAACTGTCATTCCGAGGAATCCTGATTTGATACTAACGCTCTCCACTGCAAATGGAAATCAATAAATGAGAAATCACAGTTGCGTCCCTTGAGACCCCCCCTCCCCCGTGCTACCCGCTGCTCAGTCCGCCGGTCCGAGCGACCCTGATAAAACATGCAAGTTAAATCCGCGTAATGTTAACGCTGAAAGGGGTGATAGGGTACAAGTGGAATAAAAATTCGACGCATTGATTCACGGCGGAAAAATAAATATGTTCTGACCTGAATAAAAGCGCGTACATAGTTGGAACTCGATCTAACTTTTTGAGTGACTTGCATAACCGTTCATCAAGAGAACGGGTCTACCATATAAGGCCGTTACCTCAACGGGTGTCGCCCTGGCACACATCACTCTATCAAATAGGATGCAAGGGGCGTGAGCTGCCGTGCGACCCATCAACTCACTGTCTGACACCGGTCGTTGTATACGGGGTTGACTTGATGTAGACCTTCACTATCTAGGGTGATGACTTGATGTAGACCTTCACTATCTAGGGTGATGACTTGATGTAGATCTTCACTATCTAGGGGGTTGACTTGATGTAGACCTCACTATCTAGGGTGAGACTTGATGTAGACCTCACTATCTAGGGGGTTGACTTGATGTAGACCTCACTATCTATTGGGTTGACTTGATGTAGACCTCACTATCTAGGGGGTTGACTTGATGTAGACCTCACTATCTAGGATGAGACTTGATGTAGACCTCACTATCTGATGTAGACCTCACTATCTAGGGGTGACTTGACTTGATGTAGACCTCACTATCTAGAGGGGTTGACGATGTAGACCTCACTATCACAGGGTGAGACTTGATCACCTAAGGGTTTGACTTGATGTAGACCTCACTATCTACTTGGTAGGCCTGGGGAGTTGACTTGATGTAGACCTCTACCTATCTAGGAGTGACAGACCTCACTATCTAGGGTGACTTGATGTAGACCTCACTATCTATTGGGTTGACTTGATGGGCCTCTCTAGGGGTTGACTTGATGTAGACCTCACTATCTAGGGTGAGACTTGATGTAGACCTCACTATCTATTGGGTTGACTTGATGTGACCTCACTATCTAGGGGGTTGACTGATGAAAATACCTCGCACTAACTAGGGTGAAGGACTTGATGTAGACCTCACTATCTATTGAGTCGACTTAGACCTTTTTATCTAGGGTGATGATGAAACGTGTAGACCTTCACTATCTAGGGTGAGACTTGATGTAGACCTCACTATCTAGGGTGAGACTTGATGTAGACCTCACTATCTAGGGTGATGACTTGATGTAGACCTCACTATCTAGGGTGAGACGATGTAGACCTCACTATCTAGGGGGTTGACTTGATGTAGACCTCACTATCTAGGGGGTTGACTTGATGTAGACCTCACTATCTAGGGTGAGACTTGATGTAGACCTCACTATCTAGGGTGAGACTTGGTGTAGACCTCACTATCTAGGGTGAGACTTGGTGTAGACCTCACTATCTAGGGTGATAACTTGATGTAGACCTCACTATCTAGGGTGAGACGATGTAGACCTCACTATCTAGGGTGATGACTTGATGTAGACCTCACTATCTAGGGTGATGACTTGATGTAGACCTTCACTATCTAGGGTGATGACTTGATGTAGACCTCACTGATGTTGTTGGCTTATTTATATTTGTAAATCTACTACGTGGACAAGAGTAATGAATAAATTCAACAACTTGTTACTTAAAACACATGATGGTTCTACTCTGTATCAATAGATGGGTCTATCTTCTCTAAATATAACGTCTATTTTCTCTGTAATCCCTCACTTCCGGAAATTCTCTCTCTCTCTCTGCATCAAAATCGGAGAGGGACTGTCCACCTCCTACCATTCCAGTGGTCCCTCAACCGACTGTAGACAGTTGTACTTGACCTGTAAAACTGCACCTAACCTCACCCACACATTCCTCTCCTGTCCGTCAAATACTCACCCATCATTTTAACTACTCACCCCCACCTCCTCCATGAGCTTTACACACTGGTCGTACGATGACCTCACTATGCATCAATGATTACAGTCCGAGCCTGCGAGTGCAAAGGAGACGGGACCAGGGCTGGTCGTTAGATGACTTCACTTTAACTAGTTAACCCGTGAAAGGCAACTTTTCCAAGGACCTCTACGGGGCCGTTCACTTATAACGTAACGCCTTATACTTAATTACCAATATTTCTTTTTTGACGTGAGATTTTTTTCGCTATGTAAACAAACAAACAAAAAAGTACAACAAACAAACAAAACGGAATGATTCTCTCCTAGATGCCATGTCTGTCAATCCTGCACCCGACCAACACTGCCACTGATGGCAGTGGCTGCAGAAACATGATCATCGCACTTCAGCTGACGCCAAATGTCCTTTATAGGCATTACCATAATTTTTTTAAAATTTCTTTTTCTGAACGTAGTCAAATATTATCCATCATTCCTAGGACTCGTCCAACAAACTTAACGAAATCAAAGATTATCCATCATTCGTAGGACTCATCCAACAAACTTAACGTAATCAAAGATTATCCATCATTACTAGGACTCGTCCAACAAACTTAACGTAATCAAAGATTATCCATCATTCCTAGGACTCGTCCAACAAACTTAACGTAATCAAGAGGAATAGAGGTAAAAGAAACCAATAACAGGTATCTTTTTCTGAAAGTAGTCAAAGATTATCCATCATCCTAGGACTCGTCCAACAAACTTAACGTAATCAAAGATTATCCATCATTCCTAGGACTCGTCCAACAAACTTAACGTAATCAAATATTATCCATCATTCCGAGGACTCGTCCAACAAACTTAACCTAATCAAGAGGAATAGAGGGAAAAAAAAACCAATAACAGGTAACCGAATTCAGCAGAAATAAAGTAGATTAAAAAAAAATAGCCACAACTATTTTGATTCACCACAGGCAATCAGCGTGTAAACCCTTTCTACCTTCATTGAGTTTCATTTGATAGCCCGCAGAGATCTACCTGCATTGGATTTCATTTGATAGCCTGCAGTGATCTACCTGCCGCGCATTGAAACTAAAGAAATAAATGTTGTTGGAAGATGTCTTCACTCGTTCGTCGTTGGCAGATATACAGGACGATGGTCGGCATTGAAAACTGCAAGTAAGGGCCTGCATTCTTTTCATACAGAGCCGTTTTTTAGGCATAGGCAAAGTAGGCACAATGCTCCCCACCTCCCTCGCGTATGTGGCATTGTTCAGCTCCACCAGGATCGATTTTCGTTGAATACCAAGTTTTTTTTATATATATAACGGCCTACACAGTGACCTTTTAAGTTCGAATACAATGATTATCAAGTATTCATCGGTTACTATAGTTACCTTCTTCAGTGGCGAATCTAAACCACAACAACGGCTCATTCGTTGGACGCATCGGGAATTTCCAATATCTAAATATATGCATTGTTCAGGAAACGTGTCGAGGGAATGTGTTTGTTGCGTGCGTGTTAGTGTGAGGAACGAGGGGAGAGTTGATGGAGATAGGATTTGGGGGTGGGGGGGGGGGTCAACTCCTTGTAATCGCCGAGCCATAAATAGTTTAATAATGTTATCAATATAATTTATTACTAATGATTTCAAAAAACTAGTAACCAAGAAGTGATGAATTACAAGAACAAACTAATAAATAAATAAAAATTACTATCGTCCACTGCATTAAGATATATTTATCCTCTACGTAAATGACCACGAATTATTTTTTTAATTTCAGGTACACAAGTTTCTGCGCCATTTGTTTTCAAGCGTTTTAAAAAAAAACCAGAGAGATTGAAGAAGACAGAGTCAGAGGGGTAAGAAATAAGCAAGGAAAAGCCATTCCGGCAAATGTTCTGATACAAAGACACTATCTGGCCAACATGGAAATGAAATCAAGAGATTGGGCCGATCTACAATATTTGAAATCTCCTCATTAGTTCAAGCCTCCCTCCCCCTCCCGCCCTTTCCCCCTTTTCCAAATCACTTTCACATTTCTTCAGGCGCTTAAACCGATCACATGGTGTTGAAGTTTTATTTCCACAACTGGATTTAATTATAGAAAAAAAAACACAACAACAATAACAAACACAATCAAACAACGTATAACAACAGTACATAAACAAACCATATAAATAAATTTATGAATTTGTTTTTATTTGTTTACATAGAGAGTTGTTTGATAATTTGTTGTTGATGTTGTTGAAATCTTGTTAGATGGTGTTTTAATTATAAGGTGTTTTTATTCGTGACATTTTTTTAAAATACGTGATGTGTTTTATAAACGAGGTGTCTTATAATAAGTGATATATTTTTATGATTTCAAATTTTTTATAAAATGTGCCCGGATGATGCGTTGTCCTATAACTTGCAGTGTTAAAGAGCTTTAAGGAGAAATTCGTAGTGAAGTCAATTTGAAATACAACTTCAAAACTAAACAAAAGCAATTTCTTGCAGTAAAAAATGTAGATAAAATCAACAATAACATACAAACAATAAATTATTCACCTTGACCTTTTTTGTTTACTAGCTCAGTTAAAAAAAAAATACTTTTTTTTTAGCCCCATGAAAAACTTGATAGATTTGTATAAACGCCAGAGGAAAAGACTTTTTTTTCCAGGGGTAGGACCTGTCAATCAACGGCGAGGCCAGCAGTGTTGACCGTCTTCAGGTCTCCTCTCCTCCACCAGATCTGAGAACGATGATATGTCATGACTGGACGTCACCCACTTCCGGCGTAACCCTCAGACATGCGCGTGGCTGCGGATGACGTCATCCGATCACCGAGTTCCACCGTATTGGCTTATCTCCTGGCCGGTGCCGTTGTCATGGGCGCCATCTTTGTCGTCCATCCTTTGCCCGTCGAGCAGACGGACCTTCCGACGGAACCGGACGCCCGGGAGGATGATGCGTCGACGGCGACGGCGGCAAAAGCTCCGGACGGCGAGTACAAGGGCGTCAACCACGTTTACGTGCTGAAAATCCTGTACGTCTGCGACGCAACCTCGGCCCATTTCTGTGACGTGAACGCCACCGGAAACGCCGTCTTCGCCCATTTCAAAGACGAGCTGGATTACGGCGGACAGCAGCGGTTCCTCGACGAGTGCGGCAACGGAACCGCTTGCGGGGGCGGCGATCAGCGGGGCGACGGCCGGCCCTTCCTCGAGACCCTGGACTACGACGCCGACGACGGACAGCGCATCATCCTGACGAAACGTTTGTTTCCGAATACGACCATTCGTCTGAACGTCACCTTCTGCGTGGCCGGGAGTCAAGGAATACGCGACAGGATCAGCGTCATCGACGGTCTGGCAGCTTCTGAGGCTGCCGACGTCGTTGTGGCCGTTGGAGACGCCTCGACCGTCCAGACCGTGGCCCTCGTGGCGGACGGTCGGGACATACCCAGTGTTGGATACATTACGGAGTACGAACACGGCCAGAAGGTAGGAAGTTAATGTATCTATCTATCTATCTATCTATCTATCTATCTATCTATCTATCTATCTATCTATCTATCTATCTATCTATCTATCTATCTATCTATCTATCTATCTATCTATCTATCTATCTATCTATCTATCTATCTATCTATCTATCTATCTATCTGTCTATCTATCTGTCTGTCTGTCTGTCTGTCTGTCTGTCTTTCTGTCTGTCTGTCTGTCTATCTATCTATCTATCTATCTATCTATCTATCTATCTATCTATCTATCTATCTATCTGTCTGTCTGTCTGTCTGTCTATCTATATATCTGTCTGTCTGCCTGTCTGTCTATTCAATCGATCTCAGTCTCTCAAAGCAACTAGTAAACTGATCACCAACTATTTATAACTGTATGTAAGCTGTTACATCAAAGCTTTAAGATACTTGTTTTAGTTCACATTCTGAGGTGTCATTATATGTAAGCTTGGCAGACCTACACCCCTCCCTTCCGGTGGCACATTTATTGCTTAAGCTAAGTTCGGCAGATGCTGACCTTGTCTGCCCCCCTCCCTCCCCCCCCTAAATGTACAAAATCAATAAATAAATGAGTTGGAATTCTAAGGGTTAATCCCAGATTCTGATGTAGTTCAGCACGGAAGATGCCGACTCCTTCCTTATTGGTGTATTTTTGTTTTTGTGGGAATACACCATTTATATCAATGAGAAGAATGAAAAATAATTCGAAACCTGAACGCTTTGGAATTCGAAAATTTTGTATGCATTAAGTTCGTATTATTATTAGCCTATCACGACATTGAGCAGCCAAAGTCGCCCTACCCCCCCCTCCCTCCGGCAGCAGATAAATGTGCCGCCAGGGGCAGACCTACCCCCCCCCCCTCTCTCCTATTTACGCCATTGAGCAAAGTTCATACGTCAGATCCGGTGTTTGCCCTTAGGACCGGCCGGTCTGCACTTAATCAACATAACATTTATTTATTAGTATTTTATGGGGGCGGGGGGGGGGAGGTCACGCTGACTGGAATTTCCGTTACGTTTTTTTTTTGTGATGGCCGGGACCATGGCTGGGACCATGGCTAGAACAGAAATGTGTAGCCGCCTGCTAACATTTCTGTTACGCATAAAAACAATGGAATCATTAATTCGCCATTCGGTTTACCTTTTTTTTTAAAAAAGAAAACACAATCTGATTTTAATTAGACAATTCCGTTTTATGTTATGTCACATTGTCACAGTCTAGTTTTGACACACACACATACTAACAAATATGTTAACACACGGCACACCCATGCAATATACATACACACACACACACACACACACACACGCACATACACAGGTATTGTGTTGCAGTGGAGTCAGATAATTTTGTTTTTGTCAGCGTTTCTCAAAGTTTTGGGGTTATTGACCAGAGATGGGCGCTAACTACATTCTTTTTTTAAAGTTTAACTGATTTTCCACTAAACTTTTCTAGTTACACTGATAGTTACAATTAATTTTAAAACGTAGAACATCGAATTTGAATGATTTTGGTCATAGGTCAACAATGACTTAATGCAGTGCTCGATTTAAGAAAAAACCAGTGCCGGGGATGAAATTTAAATTTCTGCAGAGCCGGGAATAAATGTCTATGGTTTCATCCCCGGCTGGGATATATTAGCTAAAGCAGAGCCGGGGTGGCAGGTCTCAGTGCCGGGGATATCCCCGGCATCCTTTGCGGTAAATCGAGCCCTGATTTAATGGCAGGTTTAATAATTCCATGAATTCATTCTTAATATATAAATGATATCATTGCAACCTTCTCAGAAACGCAAAAAGTTTATATATGGTCCTGCGTGTTTCCATATTTCATAAATGAGTATTTTTGTAATGTGCTATTAATATTCATAAGAAGGTTGCCATGTTTCAAAATGTCTGTCTCGGAAGTGGCTAATGTTGAGCCTGCGTCATGTTTGGCTCCATTTGCAAGAATTTGCATGACAAGTTAGACAGCTAGGGTAATTTTGGGATTCGTTTTTTTTTTGAGCTGTACATTGTGTAGAGTGTGTCTGTTTATGTACACATGTGTGTATTAGGTCTGGGGGTTTACATTTGTGTCTGTTTATGTACACATGTTTATAGCAGGTCTGAGAGTTTGCACTTGTGTCTGTTAATGTACACATGTTGTAGCAGATCTGAGAGTTTGCACTTGTGTCTGTTTATGTACACATGTGTGTAGCAGGTCTGAGAGTTTGCACTTGTGTCTGTTTATGTACACATGTTGTAGCAGATCTGAGAGTTTGCACTTGTGTCTGTTTATGTACACATGTGTGTAGCAGTCTGGGAGTTTATGTGCGCCGGCAGGTGTATGTGTGTGAGTGTTTGTAGATTTGTGAATTATGCAGCTGAGCAAGTGTTTGTGAGAGAGAGGGAGAGAGAGAGAGAGAGAGAGAGAGAGAGAGAGAGTGAGAGAGTGTGTTTGTAGATGTGTGAATGTATTTGTGCGTGCAAGACATTTCGATGCTGATTCTAAATACAAAAGAGTTCCTCCTATTCCTATACACATGTATTGCCCCATCACTGCTGTGATTAGTGAACTACTTTGGTTGTGTGGGTATGAAACGTATTTATTACCAAATTGCCCACTATCTTTCTCACTTTGTCCTGCTGTTATCATGTCTGTCTGTTTGGTTGTTTGCAGTACAAAATGTAGCACTATGTATGTATCAAAATTGTTACTAACAATACAGGGTTACGTTAAACCAATTTTAGTCAAACGTCGCTATCTAAACCAAGTCTGTTCTAAACCTATTTCAGTCAAACGTCCCAATCTAAACCAAATCTGTTCTAAACCTATTTCAGTCAAACGTCCCAATTTAAACCAAATCTGTTCTAAACCTATTTCAGTCAAACGTCCCAATTTAAATCAAATCTGTTCTAAACCTATTTCAGTCAAACGTCCCAATTTAAACCAAATCTGTTCTAAACCTATTTCAGCCAAACGTCCCCATCTAGACCAAGTCTGTTCTAAACCTATTTCAGCCAAACGTCCCCATCTAGACCAAGTCTGTTCTAAACCTATTTCAGCCAAACGTCCCCATCTAGACCAAGTCTGTTCTAAACCTATTTCAGCCAAACGTCCCCATCTAGACCAAGTCTGTTCTAAACCTATTTCAGCCAAACGTCCCCATCTAGACCAAGTCTGTTCTAAACCTATTTCAGCCAAACGTCCCCATCTAGATCAAATCTGTTCTAAACCTATTTCAGCCAAACGTCCCCATCTAGACCAAGTCTGTTCTAAACCTATTTCAGTCAAACGTCCCCATCTAGACCAAGTCTGTTCTAAACCTATTTCAGTCAAACGTCCCCATCTAGACCAAGTCTGTTCTAAACCTATTTCAGCCAAACGTCCCCATCTAGACCAAGTCTGTTCTAAACCTATTTCAGCCAAACGTCCCCATCTAGACCAAGTCTGTTCTAAACCTATTTCAGCCAAACGTCCCCATCTAGACCAAGTCTGTTCTAAACCTATTTCAGCCAAACGTCCCCATCTAGACCAAGTCTGTTCTAAACCTATTTCAGCCAAACGCCCCCATCTAGACCGAGTCTGTTCTAAACCTATTTCAGCCAAACGTCCCCATCTAGACCGAGTCTGTTCTAAACCTATTTCAGCCAAACGTCCCCATCTAGACCAAGTCTGTTCTAAACCTATTTCAGCCAAACGTTCCCATCTAGACCAAGTCTGTTCTAAACCTATTTCAGCCAAACGTCCCCATCTAGACCAAGTCTGTTCTAAACCTATTTCAGCCAAACGTCCCCATCTAGACCAAGTCTGTTCTAAACCTATTTCAGTCAAACGTCCCCATCTAGATCAAATCTGTTCTAAACCTATTTCAGCCAAACGTCCCCATCTAGACCAAGTCTGTTCTAAACCTATTTCAGCCAAACGACCCCATCTAGACCAAGTCTGTTCTAAACCTATTTCAGCCAAACGTCCCCATCTAGACCAAGTCTGTTCTAAACCTATTTCTGCCAAACGTCCCCATCTAGACCAAATCTGCTCTAAACCTATTTCAGCCAAACGTCCCCATCTAGACCAAGTCTGCTCTAAACCTATTTCAGCCAAACGTCCCCATCTAGACCAAGTCTGTTCTAAACCTATTTCAGCCAAACGTCCCCATCTAGACCAAGTCTGTTCTAAACCTATTTCAGCCAAACGTCCCCATCTAGACCAAGTCTGTTCTAAACCTATTTCAGCCAAACGTCCCCATCTAGACCAAGTCTGTTCTAAACCTATTTCAGCCAAACGTCCCCATCTAGACCAAGTCTGTTCTAAACCTATTTCAGCCAAACGTCCCCATCTAGACCAAGTCTGTTCTAAACCTATTTCAGTCAAACGTCCCCATCTAGACCAAGTCTGTTCTAAACCTATTTCAGTCAAACGTCCCCATCTAGACCAAGTCTGTTCTAAACCTATTTCAGCCAAACGTCCCCATCTAGACCAAGTCTGTTCTAAACCTATTTCAGCCAAACGTCCCCATCTAGACCAAGTCTGTTCTAAACCTATTTCAGCCAAACGTCCCCATCTAGACCGAGTCTGTTCTAAACCTATTTCAGTCAAACGTCCCCATCTAGACCGAGTCTGTTCTAAACCTATTTCAGCCAAACGCCCCCATCTAGACCGAGTCTGTTCTAAACCTATTTCAGCCAAACGTCCCCATCTAGACCGAGTCTGTTCTAAACCTATTTCAGCCAAACGTCCCCATCTAGACCAAGTCTGTTCTAAACCTATTTCAGCCAAACGCCCCCATCTAGACCGAGTCTGTTCTAAACCTATTTCAGCCAAACGTCCCCATCTAGACCAAGTCTGTTCTAAACCTATTTCAGCCAAACGTCCCCATCTAGACCAAGTCTGTTCTAAACCTATTTCAGTCAAACGTCCCCATCTAGACCAAGTCTGTTCTAAACCTATTTCAGCCAAACGTCCACATCTAGACCGAGTCTGTTCTAAACCTATTTCAGTCAAACGTCCCCATCTAGACCGAGTCTGTTCTAAACCTATTTCAGCCAAACGTCCCCATCTAGACCGAGTCTGTTCTAAACCTATTTCAGTCAAACGTCCCCATCTAGACCGAGTCTGTTCTAAACCTATTTCAGCCAAACGCCCCCATCTAGACCGAGTCTGTTCTAAACCTATTTCAGCCAAACGTCCCCATCTAGACCGAGTCTGTTCTAAACCTATTTCAGCCAAACGTCCCCATCTAGACCAAGTCTGTTCTAAACCTATTTCAGCCAAACGCCCCCATCTAGACCGAGTCTGTTCTAAACCTATTTCAGCCAAACGTCCCCATCTAGACCAAGTCTGTTCTAAACCTATTTCAGCCAAACGTCCCCATCTAGACCAAGTCTGTTCTAAACCTATTTCAGTCAAACGTCCCCATCTAGACCAAGTCTGTTCTAAACCTATTTCAGCCAAACGTCCCCATCTAGACCAAGTCTGTTCTAAACCTATTTCAGCCAAACGTCCCCATCTAGACCAAGTCTGTTCTAAACCTATTTCAGCCAAACGTCCCCATCTAGACCAAGTCTGTTCTAAACCTATTTCTGCCAAACGTCCCCATCTAGACCGAATCTGTTCTAAACCTATTTCTGCCAAACGTCCCCATCTAGACCGAGTCTGCTCTAAACCTATTTCAGCCAAACGTCCCCATCTAGACCGAGTCTGCTCTAAACCTATTTCAGCCAAACGTCCCCATCTAGACCGAGTCTGTTCTAAACCTATTTCAGCCAAACGTCCCCATCTAGACCAAGTCTGTTCTAAACCTATTTCAGCCAAACGTCCCCATCTAGACCAAGTCTGTTCTAAACCTATTTCAGCCAAACGACCCCATCTAGACCAAGTCTGTTCTAAACCTATTTCAGCCAAACGTCCCCATCTAGACCAAGTCTGTTCTAAACCTATTTCAGCCAAACGACCCCATCTAGACCAAGTCTGTTCTAAACCTATTTCAGCCAAACGTCCCCATCTAGACCAAGTCTGTTCTAAACCTATTTCTGCCAAACGTCCCCATCTAGACCAACTCTGCTCTAAACCTATTTCAGCCAAACGTCCCCATCTAGACCAAGTCTGCTCTAAACCTATTTCAGCCAAACGTCCCCATCTAGACCAAGTCTGTTCTAAACCTATTTCAGCCAAACGTCCCCATCTAGACCAAGTCTGTTCTAAACCTATTTCAGCCAAACGTCCCCATCTAGACCAAGTCTGTTCTAAACCTATTTCAGCCAAACGTCCCCATCTAGACCAAGTCTGTTCTAAACCTATTTCAGTCAAACGTCCCCATCTAGATCAAATCTGTTCTAAACCTATTTCAGCCAAACGTCCCCATCTAGACCAAGTCTGTTCTAAACCTATTTCAGTCAAACGTCCCCATCTAGACCAAGTCTGTTCTAAACCTATTTCAGTCAAACGTCCCCATCTAGACCAAGTCTGTTCTAAACCTATTTCAGCCAAACGTCCCCATCTAGACCAAGTCTGTTCTAAACCTATTTCAGCCAAACGTCCCCATCTAGACCAAGTCTGTTCTAAACCTATTTCAGCCAAACGTCCCCATCTAGACCAAGTCTGTTCTAAACCTATTTCAGCCAAACGTCCCCATCTAGACCAAGTCTGTTCTAAACCTATTTCAGCCAAACGTCCCCATCTAGACCAAGTCTGTTCTAAACCTATTTCAGCCATACGTCCCCATCTAGACCAAGTCTGTTCTAAACCTATTTCAATAAACGTCCCCATCTAGACCAAGTCTGTTCTAAACCTATTTCAGTCAAACGTCCCCATCTAGACCAAGTCTGTTCTAAACCTATTTCAGCCAAACGTCCCCATCTAGACCAAGTCTGTTCTAAACCTATTTCAGCCAAACGTCCCCATCTAGACCAAGTCTGTTCTAAACCTATTTCAGCCAAACGTCCCCATCTAGACCAAGTCTGCTCTAAACCTATTTCAGCCAAACGTCCCCATCTAGACCAAGTCTGTTCTAAACCTATTTCAGCCAAACGTCCCCATCTAGACCAAGTCTGTTCTAAACCTATTTCAGCCAAACGTCCCCATCTAGACCAAGTCTGCTCTAAACCTATTTCAGCCAAACGTCCCCATCTAGACCAAGTCTGTTCTAAACCTATTTCAGCCAAACGTCCCCATCTAGACCAAGTCTGTTCTAAACCTATTTCAGCCAAACGTCCCCATCTAGACCAAGTCTGTTCTAAACCTATTTCAGCCAAACGTCCCCATCTAGACCAAGTCTGTTCCATGACATTAAACCGTGACAACGCCAGAAATATACGTTAAGTGTTTTTTTTGTTTGTTTCCTTTCTGGGTTTATTCTTTCACCGCAGGCAGGGGCAGGCTTGCGGAGCCGGAGCCAGAGCCGAGGAGCCGGGAGCCGCTACTTTTTGCTGGAGCCGGAGCCGGAGCCGAAAAAATCTGGCGGCTCCACGGCTCCCAAATGTTTTTTTTTACACCAGAATTTTTTTTAGCTTTAAAATTGCAAATTTGTTTGATTGTTTGCCTCCTAAAATTTGAAATTTCATGTTTTACGAACACCACAACAGTAACACGCATATCACCACAAGAAATCTTTAATGGGGAATCGTTTTGTGTTCGTTTTAAATCTTGTTTACCCTCCAAATTTTTTTTAATGGCATGTTATTTTGTTATATATAAAGTTAAAACAGTTTTATTTCATAGAATAATTGTATCAATCATTTAAAAATAAATTTTTACTACGAAGACAAATAAAATGCGTCATTTCGTGTATTATTTGACCGCGAATTTGTAATAGACTAAAAACAAAATGATCGCTTTCTGTATTTAACAATTTTATTATAAACAGAATATCTGAAATAGAGTAGATAAATTTATAAGGCTGTGGCTCTTCTGACCAGGGTTCCAATAAAATCCTATTGTTATTCGGACCCGTGGCAAATATGCACTAAGCTTAGCTATATTTAAACTTTATTAGACGGAACCCGAAAAAATAATAATACAGAGTCCGCATAATGGAACCCTAGACACTGAGTAACGATTAAATCATATAATTCAAACAATTATAAAAAAATAAACAAAAAACAATAATAAAGTTTATGTATAGCTAAGCTAAGTGCATATTTGCCACGGGTCCGAATAACAATCAGACTTTATTGGGACGGGGTCAGAATAAAAAATCGGAGTTTGTTGGTACCTGGGTCCAGGCCCGTAGCCAGAGGGGGCTGACTCCCCCCCCCCCTCCGTGCAGGATTCGAGCTTTTTTACAAAATTTTAATAATAACGGCTATAAAACATCAATCATTTTGTTCAATTTTGTTTTAGGGGCCCGGATTGAGCTGGCCAATCAACTTTTTAAAATATTAATATCAGCACGGGGGCCCGTGTCACCCCTGCTAAGGGACCCGAAATTTCTGTCGCTGGCCCTGTTCGCAACCTTGTAATAGTTTTATATATTGATATCTTCTGAGGACAACTAGCAACTTAAATAAGTTAATAAAATAATATTGAATTCTGACTTCACTTTTATACATATGTATAATAAAATAATAAAAGTACAAACTCCGTGATTTCTGCGTGATGTTATTTAATTTGCGAATTTACTTTTTAGCAGAATTAATTTTATTTTAAAATGAATAATTGCGACTGGTCAATTTGTTGTTGATAGATCTGTTCTTTGTTTTCAATATGTTATAAGAAATATCACACAAATAGCTTAGCTATATTCGTGCATCTTTGTCGTTCTTCCCGGGTTGTACGTTAAACCAACAGTATAATAATATAAATCAGGTATCTATTATGTAACAATTGTGTAGCAGAACAAATGGTCAATATATTTATAACAGGAATCAGAAATAGCTCAGCATCAATAGATTTTTATCATTAAAACTCTTTACTATTTAAATTATTTAAAAAAAAAAACTGCAACATGCCATGCATTATTGAAACCTAGTGAAAATTATATATTTCTAATTAATAGCTAAACAATCGGTACTAAAATGCACCATTCGAGATATGGAACTGCAAAAAATTTCTTGGGGATGGGACTCACTGAGGTCATCTCCCCAAACCCCTCCTCTCCGTTCGCAAGCTTTCGGCGCTTGGCACCTCATCTTCGCCCCCCCCCCCCGTACATTTCTTCTACCCCCACCAGGGGCGGAATTAGGTGGAGGTGTCGGGGGTCCATTTCCCTGCCCCCCCCCGGTTATCGCAAGTTTAGGTAATACATCCTTAAATAATCGAAATATTTTTTGTTCAAACAAAGACCAATTTTCAACAATGAAAACAGTTTCAGCCCCCCCCCCGGGTCAAAGTTTTCTAGATCCGCCCCTGTGCCCCAGGATCAGTTCTTCGGCACCCCACCCCCCGCCGAAAAAAATTTCTTCGCCCCATCCCCCCCCCCGAAAATTTCTTCGCCCCCCTCCCCAATGCAATAATCCTGGCTACGGGCCTGCCCGGGTCCGACCGAATAGTCACTTCGAATTTATAAATAATAATTATAAATACTGAAGTCTTTAAAATATTTTAAATAATGTATCATTTTACTATTGGCTAATTTGATCATTGAAATAAATTTTTATTACTTATGAAAATGGCGACTAGTGAAACCTCGATCGAAAATAATATGTTTCTGGATGAACTGAAATGGTTTGTTTTTAGTAAAACCGACAATGCGTATATTTTTCAAGTTCCTGACTATGGGGGTGAACGCGGGAAAATTTGCATAACTTTTTATCAGCGGCATGTTAGCGTGGAGAAATTACAACAATTTTTGTCTCGTGTGATACTATCTTAATAGGGAGCCGGAGCCGTCAAATTTGTGGGAGCCGGAGCCGGAGCCGGAAAAAGTATGGCGGCTCCGCAAGCCTGGGCAGGGGCGTATCTCAGATTTTTTTATGCCTTGGGGGACAAAGTACGTTTTCTAGCACCTCGGCCACCACGAAATATACAAGGCAGGAGCCAAAGGCAAATCAGGTGTAATAATGTAAACATCAATCGGGCACCCTCATTTGCTGCACACAGGTTATATATATATATATATATATATATATATATATATATATATATATAAATATAACCCCACCATAGCTATGCACACTTGATAAACCATCATCGCCAGGGTCCGTCCAGATAGAAGATATCTGATACATTAAAGACATCAACAATGGCTTAAAAAAAAAAACAAGCAAAAAAAAATGAAGACACAAATATAAAGTTTTTGACGTCCTACTGTCATTGTTAAATTCCTCAGGGGGATTCCCCCTTTTTCTATTTCTGGGGATTGGGAGATAAATATTGAAACACTGACATCCTTTGTTGTTCCCCCTCCTCCCCCCATTAAAACCGAGAGTGGAATAAATAAAAGAAAAACTATCTTGATTATCTCTGTTCATTCCAGGGCTTTTACAATTAACACAAGGGAAATAATGATCGAGACAATGCAAGGGAGATAAACAAGAAACCATTTTTTTTTAATGCCATCAAGCTAAAAAGTTGGAAAAAATTTCACAGAACGTCAGAATAAAAAGAATTTTATTTAAATCTCAGAGGCGTGTTGGACATGAATCTTTTAAAAAGGTGAATTTATAAAGAAAAGAAAAAAAATACTTAAGAGTTGAATTAAGTCTTTAAAAAGTGTTTTGAAAATGTATGCTTAAATACTCTATGCGTTACATTAAAGGAACTTTGTATTTGGTGAGATATATATATATATATATATTTCTAATAAAATAATAGCGGTGTGGGTTCCGCGTAAATCGAAAGTAAAGAATTAATTAATATACCAGTATTCCAGTTTAAAATACAATCATGACAAAATCGGATTGCCCGAAACCAAAAATAACCCAGCCTACCGATCAAGCCTAAGGGGATATAACTCTATGGAAAGGTTTCGCAGGGTACAGCTAATATATATGTATGTATATATTTCTTTTTTTTTCTGTTTATATTCTATATGACGATAGTAGACTTACTGAGCATGTCGTATGCATTAGAGTTAATAGCATCGGTGTAGAATAGGTTACCTATCTGTCTGTTAGTTGGTCTTACATTCTGTCTGGCTGTCTCTCTCTGCCTCCCTGTCTGAATAAATGTCTGCCTCCCTAAGTGTCTGTCTGTTTTTTTTTTCAATTAAGTGGACAGTCCAGTCTCCACAAGGCCACTTACACGCACGAGTCTCAATGATGGACAGTCCAGTGTCCCCAATGTCACACTGACCATGTTACTGACCGTAAGTGCTTGGTTGAACCATGAGCAAACCAGTGGACCCAGCGTGAACTCGTATCTCGTGGTCAGTCATTTCGGTCAAACTAGCCACAGCAGCTGACCCATACACTATAGATGGACTATAGATGGACATTTAGTGCCCAGATATAGTAAAAGGGTAATTAAAAAAAATAACTTGTTAAATATCCATTATTAAAAATCATCGGGATAAAAAGAAAAAAATACTCATAGAAAAAATAGAAAGAAAGAGAGAGAGAGAGAGAGAGAGAAAGAGAGAGAGAGAGAGACAGAGAGAGAGAGTGGAGACACGGGGGGAGAGAGAGAGAGAGAGAGAGAGAGAGAGACAGAGAGAGAGAGAGAGACTTGGAAAACCGAGGAATCGACTGTAATAAATTCAGGACTTCCGGTTTAGACACAATAATCTTTGCAGGCACTCAGGTTGATATACATTCTCCGTGACCTTGACCTCAATATGTTTCTCAAGCGAACAAAAAAAAAAATAAATCTGCTACCGCTGGTGATAAAATTACAATGATTAATCAATAATTTATGTAATGCCGACACTGATAACAATGGGAGTAATGACTTCATACTAGTCAATGTAATAATATGTGACTTCATACTAGCCAATGTAATAATATGTGACTTCATACTAGTCAATGTAATAATATGTGACTTCATACTAGCCAATGTAATAATATGTGACTTCATACTAGCCAATGTAATAATATGTGACTTCATACTAGCCAATGTAATAATATGTGACTTCATACTAGTCAATGTAATAATATGTGACTTCATACTAGCCAATGTAATAATATGTGACTTCATACTAGTCAGTGTAATAATATGTGACTTCATACTAGTCAGTGTAATAATATGTGACTTCATACTAGTCAGTGTAATAATATGTGACTTCATACTAGTCAATGTAATATGTGACTTCATACTAATCAGTGTGATAATATGTGACTTCATACTTGTCAATGTAATAATATGTGACTTCATACTAGTCAGTGTAATAATATGTGACTTCATACTGGTCAATGTAATAATATGTGACTTTATACTAGTCAATGTAATAATATGTGACTTCATACCGGTCAATGTAATAATATGTGACTTCATACTAGTCAATGTAATAATATGTGACTTCATACTAGTCAATGTAATAATATGTGACTTCATACTAGTCAGTGTAATAATATGTGACTTCATACTAGTCAATGTAATAATATGTGACTTCATACTAGTCAGTGTAATAATATGTGACTTCATACTAGTCAGTGTAATAATATGTGACTTCATACTAGTCAGTGTAATAATATGTGACTTCATACTAGTCAATGTAATATGTGACTTCATACTAGTGAATGTAATAATATGTGACTTCATACTGGTCAATGTAATATGTGACTTCATACTGGTCAGTGTAATAATATGTGACTTCATACTGGTCAATGTAATATGTGACTTCATACTGGTCAGTGTAATAATATGTGACTTCATACTGGTCAATGTAATATGTGACTTCATACTGGTCAGTGTAATAATATGTGACTTCATACTAGTCAGTGTAATAATATGTGACTTCATACTAGTCAATGTAATAGTATGTGACTTCATACTAGTCAGTGTAATAATATGTGACTTCATACTCGTCAATGTAATATGTGACTTCATACTAGTCAGTGTAATAATATGTGACTTTATACTAGTCAATGTAATATGTGACTTTATACTAATCAGTGTAATAATATGTGACTTCATACTAGTCAGTGTAATGATATGTGACTTCATACTAGTCAATGTAATATGTGACTTCATACTAGTCAGTGTAATAATATGTGACTTCATACTGGTCAATGTAATATGTCACTTCATACTGGTCAGTGTAATAATATGTGACTTCATACTGGTCAGTGTAATAATATGTGACTTCATACTGGTCAATGTAATATGTGACTTCATACTGGTCAGTGTAATAATATGTGACTTCATACTAGTCAGTGTAATAATATGTGACTTCATACTAGTCAATGTAATATGTGACTTCATACTAGTCAGTGTAATAATATGTGACTTCATACTGGTCAGTGTAATAATATGTGACTTCATACTAGTCAGTGTAATAATATGTGACTTCATACTAGTCAATGTAATATGTGACTTCATACTGGTCAATGTAATAATATGTGACTTCATACTGGTCAGTGTAATAATATGTGACTTCATACTGGTCGTGAAGTAAAGAATTTAGTAATGAACCAATCTAAGGCGAGGCTCATGTTCTTGACAAAAATACTCAACAAATTATTAGATCTATTACCATACACAGGGACGCCGAGAGGGGGGTCAGGGGATCAGGGGGTCATTGCCAGGGGGCCCGCATCTGTAAGGGGGCCCGGCCGCCCCGACCGTGTCAATTTTCGCACGACTCATTGTTTGTTAAGGGGCCCGCAATGATGTCCTGCCCTGGGGTCCTTGTTGGCTCTCGGCGCCCCTGACCATAATTCAACAGCATCAGCACTTAACAACAACATCAACAATGCAGCATGTCACTTTATTGTTGTAAAGACACCTAGAGAGAGAGAGGCACTTTATTGCTGTAAAGACACCCAGCGAGAGACACTTTATTGTTGTAAAGAAACCTAGCACAAGAAGAAAACTGGTTCATATTTCTCCATAGGTCAATGCGAAGGGGCAGGACACTACGGTCTCTATGATGGCGTGTCTGGAGTAGCTCAAAACATCAACATCACTGATGAATGTTACTTTCAAGATCACGTGTCAGTCACAGAAGGATGCATGGCAAATACAAATCACAAGAAGGGCCGTTAGACGGTGGGTGGGAGGATCCCCGGGCAGGCATCCTGAGAAATTTAGGGGCTCTGGGCAGTGTACTTCTGGGATGTTAACGTAAATGTGGGGTGGAAGGGGCCTATGTCTGTCTGTCCATCTGTCCGATCTTTTTGTCTGTCTAATCTATCTATCTATCTATCTATCTATCTATCTATCTATCTATCTATCTATCTATCTATCTATCTATCTATCTATCTATCTATCTATCTATCTATCTATCTATCTATCTATCTATCTATCTATCTATCTATCTATCTATCTATCTATCTATCTATCTATCTATCTATCTATCTATCTATCTATCTATCTATCTATCTATCTATCTGTCTATCTATCTATCTATCTATCTGTCTGTCTGTCTGTCTGTCTATCTATCTATCTATCTTTTTGTCTGTCTGTCTGTCAATCTTCGTAGCCATCCATTCATTCATCCATCATTGTCTGTAAGTCCATATGATTTGTTTAAAGTTAGTTTAAAATAATAACTACGACACAATACATTGTATCCTACACAATGAGTCTCTTAAAAATGAAAGTATTGTGAAGTATTTCCAACGTAGACATATATCTTGGTTTAATCAAGTTGAAACAAAAATCATAAAGAAAAGTGAAAATCATTTATTTTCCGAAATCAGTGATATTTTATTTTTTTATTTTTTTCATTTCTGGGGGGTTATATGAAAACAATGAATGGAATAGATTTTAAAAAAAAAAAAACTTTTTTTTTTAAATTCTGTTTTAATTTTTTTTTTTTTTACAATCATATAAAATAACACGAACAAAGAACACAAAATCATATAAAATAACACGAACAAAGAACACAAAATCACAGAAACTGGTTAAAGAAAACATTTGTCTCCACTGTTTTGTTCCTTCGTTTGATTTTTTTCAAACTTTACAAAAAATTTAAATAAAATTACGAGAAAAATTAAGAATGGAAAAAATAAATAAATGAAGAATTAATTAATTGAACTTTGATTAGGACTGGAACAATAAACCCGGCGGCAAGAAACAAAAACATGGAATACATGAAACTTGAGCCTTGTTATGATGCATTTTTCAAATCCTGCATTTTACAACCATCACAGTCTTGGTGTCCAGTAACACAATTCATTTGAGTACTTACGAACAAAGGTTTCTTTACAATACAGTTGTACTCATTTACTTGTATTCTTTGTGTAACGATAGACACCATGAACAAATCTTTTTGGTAGTTTAGATTTTCTCGTGTCAGGCTGCATCGTCTCTTCTTCATGTCACGTGACCTTATTTAGATAGATTTTTGGCGTCCATTATTATTTTGACGTAATATTTCACAGAAGTGTTTGCTTTGAGATTACTTCAAAAAGGTGTTTTCTGAGAAAATGAATTGTAAAGTTGAAAACAACAATAACGACTAAACAACAACAGTTTTATTGTTTCAGTGCATTTAAAAATAAATCAAGTTTCAAAAACAAAGGGGAAAGTAAGAAATGAGACTCCAGGTGATCTAAAAAAATAAACGAGTTTGAAATACAGTGTACTTAGGAAAAATCGACAGCCGAAAGTAGTGAACATTATTCTTTGAATTTCATAGAAGTAAACAATTTCTTATAGAATTATCTATTTCGCTTAGCACTATTTCGCACAAATAACTACGTGTTTCACATAGAACTATTTAAAAAAAACACCACATGTTTCACATAGAACTATTTAAAAAAACACCACATGTTTCATATTGAACTATTTCACAAAAACACCACATGTTTCATATTGAACTATTAAAAAAAAAAACACCACATATTTCACATAGAACTATCGTACAGAACAATCTATTTTACACTACAATCTTTAAAGAAGAAGTAAAAAATGTAGCATTTCACACAGAACCATATAGCCTATATCTCACAGAACCATTTCACTTAGGAGTAAAAAAAACACCTCACAAGTATACAATTATTTCAGAGAGGTAACAGCGGAGGTAACATTCACAGCGGAAGTAACAGCAAATCTGTCAAAACATGCACCTGCTGACGTCCTTCAATTCAACTTGGAGAGGGAAATAGAACAAGTCATTTACTTGTAAATGAGTGATAGAGGAAACTTTTATCTATTCAACTGGTGGGCTAGAGATGGACTTGCGTCTGTTGACATCTGGAGTTGTTGTACTTGGATGATCTGCCGGATGAAGTGTACACATTCACGGCTTCCGAAAAGACTCTAGTACACTTGGCACTTTTTCATCCATAAGGGGGGGCCTGAGCTAGAGAGTATTTATGACTCATTCTTATTTGAATAATCATTTGTGGGCCCCCTTTAGTTTCGGGGACCCTAGGCCCTTTTGCATCCAGAAGGCTAAGGGGCCCCGCGCTAGAGAGTAACTATGGCTTAATCCCATTGGGAAAATCATTTGTGGGCCCATTTTTTGTTCTGGGGGCCCTCGCACCGTGCCTTTAGGAGAAGACGGCCCTGGTTACTTGACAGTATATGTCTCTAGACGATTGTCGGTAATGTTCTTGGGCTAACACTGTAATTTACCTGTTCTGTGGTATTCTAGCTCGATCATAACCTTACTCCACCAATAATGTTGTACTCCATCGCTCACTTTGAAAATGACATGAAAATCAGATCTTAAAAACAACAACAACAACAACAACAACAATAGCACCAGACAGTCTCGGCTGAGACTCGTAAACAGAGAGGTCTTTCGTTAGGAGTTGTTTCCCCCTGAGTTCAAATGTATTTTTGATTCTTCCGAAAAGTCACACACACAGTACTGAATAGAATACACACATCTCTCTCTCTCTCTTTCTTTCTCTCTCTCTCTCTCTCTCTCTCTCTCGTATACATACAAAAGATTTTTCTCACTAAACCAGTGTGAGTCTTGATCGCCCATTTTGTCCCTGCATTCAGAGACCTTCTATAGATATCAAACTGACTGTCTTTGGCATCTCGCTTGAAAAGATTCCATTTAAATAAACAGTTCCTGTTGTATCGGATGCTAAACGGAACCCAACAGATACCATTGCAGAGGGCTGGCTACCAAATATCTCTGAACGTATCTAATAAGCTCTACCAAATATTTCTGAAAGTACATGTATCTAATTAGTTCTCCCAAATATCTCTGGAAGTATCTAATTAGTTCTCCCAAATATCTCTAAAAGTATCTAACTAGTTCTCCTAAATATCTCTAGAAATCTCTGCCTGTGGCCCTCAAATGCAAACAAAGAGTATCTGCTCCATTAAGAACACATCCTAATATTCATATCCATAGACCTTATAAAAGTGTACTATCTGTATTGTGGTGTAAGCAGCACTCCTTGTTCATTGGTTCCCCGAAACTGTCCGCCCTTTTGGTCTATAACTGGTACGAGACTGCATCAAACTAACATCGTGTACTGCAGTCGGTCATTACAAACTAGACTCAGATCTTGACTGCAATGCAGACTGCACTCTGAGAGAGCTCTCCTTAATTGAAACGAAAATCAATGCATTAGATAGAATTAATAAATATTTTTATCATTTGCTTAATTTCTTTTTTTTTCGTTTGATTTTTTTTTCTCTGTTTCTATGTTGTTATTATTTTTTCGCTGTCTTCATTAACACATTAAGTGCGCTACGTTATGAAAGCTTTTTGAATTTTTTTCCCCACTCCGCTTTTTTTGGAGAACTTTTTAAAAATTATTTCTCTCTGAATCATCACAAAAGTGAATGACGTCATTTCTCTCTTCATCAAAGAACTGTTTTTCCCGATGAGTTCGATGGTGCGCACATGTATTCAAACACTGATTTGTATTGTTTGGCAACAGTTTGCGAGCGTTGGCAATAAAAAAAAATTGATTGATAATTAAATATAAACATCATTAAACGATTTTTTTGAAGTTCTTAATAGAGCAGCATCTACGTAAATATACGTAGAATAAAAATAAATAAATCATAACACTAAAAATATAAAATAAAATAAAAAGCACATAAACACAAACGCATTGCAATCAAACTTATATATCTATATAAATAAGTGTGTGTTAGTTTATTTGTAAACGATGTAAGTAGACAAGCAGAATTGTTATTCTCGATTAATTAAAAAAACAATCCATTAAAAAAAGGGGTGAACATTGTTTTAAATACTATTGACATATATATTTTATACTTTCAATGCATTGTTTTGGTCTATTATTGAATAAATACATTGTTAACAGCTTTAACTAAAGCTAAACACACAAGTTAACAAACATTCATACACACATACACACATACACACATACACAGAGTTAATAATAACAGTGGTTCCCCACATAAGTAAGGTTACATTGGGGCCCCCAAACATTTCATCTTATGTTTCCACACAATGAAACCTATTACACGCCCCCCCCCCAACATTTCATCTTATGTTTGCACACAATGAAACCTATTACACGCCCCCCCCCCAAACATTTCATCTTATGTTTGCACACAATGAAACCTATTACACGCCCCCCCCCCAAACATTTCATCTTATGTTTCCACACAATGAAACCTATTACACGCCCCCCCCCCAAACATTTCATCTTATGTTTGCACACAATGAAACCTATTACACGCCCCCCCCCAAACATTTCATCTTATGTTTGCACACAATGAAACCTATTACACGCCCCCCCCCAAACATTTCATCTTATGTTTGCACACAATGAAACCTATTACACGCCCCCCCCAAACATTTCATCTTATGTTTGCACACAATGAAACCTATTACACGCCCCCCAAACATTTCATCTTATGTTTGCACACAATGAAACCTATTACACGCCCCCCAAACATTTCATCTTATGTTTGCACACAATGAAACCTATTACACGCCCCCCAAACATTTCATCTTATGTTTGCACACAATGAAACCTATTACACGCCCCCCCCCCCAAACATTTCATCTTATGTTTCCACACAATGAAACCTATTACACGCCCCCCCCAAACATTTCATCTTATGTTTGCACACAATGAAACCTATTACACGCCCCCCAAACATTTCATCTTATGTTTGCACACAATGAAACCTATTACACGCCCCCCCCCCAAACATTTCATCTTATGTTTGCACACAATGAAACCTATTACACGCCCCCCCCCAAACATTTCATCTTATGTTTGCACACAATGAAACCTATTACACGCCCCCCCCCAAACATTTCATCTTATGTTTGCACACAATGAAACCTATTACACGCCCCCCAAACATTTCATCTTATGTTTGCACACATGAAACCTATTACACGCCCCCCCAAACATTTCATCTTATGTTTGCACACAATGAAACCTATTACACGCCCCCCCCAAACATTTCATCTTATGTTTGCACACAAAACTTGTTATCACACGGAACATTCAGGACCCTCCTCCCCCCCCACCCCACAACAACACAGCCCATTGATTTCACTTCACTCTGTAAGTTTGTAATTTGGTTAATGCAGTCAGGTACCTCCCCACGTTTTCAAACTAATTGCATTCTGGGACGATTTGTCTAAAAATAAATAAATAAAAGATAAAAGCTGCATTGCAAACTAGGGAATTAAAAAGAAAAATGTTCATGTTAAAGTTTTGCTTGCATCCCGGAGTTTGAAAAAATATATTTGACACAGATTGCTTTTATTGATATACAAATAATATATTTTATTTAAAAAAATATTTAAAAGTAGCATTTCAAATAAATCAAGGAAGTCTTATGAATTATCCATATTGTGATCATCACTTGCCAAAACATTGAAAATGTCATGTTTGTTTTTATTGCAATTTTCTTTTTTTTTTTTTTTTTAAATATTAAATAATTAAAGTCATTTAGGTATTAACATTGATAATTTATCGTCTTTGTATGATCAACAAGAGTTTGACAGGTTCATTCAAATTATTTTTATAGTTCGTCAAATTATTTACCAACCAAAAATATATTCAAGACCTAGATGGCTAAATGGCCAATGGCGATCCTTCGATGAGTTTCGTTCAGCTCCCAAAGTACTAGTTTTTATTTTACCGCTTCATTATTTATCTTGATAAATTCACTTAAATAGTGAGGGTGTTTTAAATAATTTTTACTATATGGAATTTCGGAATGCGTCTTTCTTCGTGGGCGACACGCGCGGCCCAGGGGCGTCTCAAGGATAAGGCCCTGCAGGCACGGTACCTTGGGATCTCTAACCTAACAAGCCTCAGAAAGACTAAAAAACGAAATTTTAAAGCACGAAATTACACCATGGGGGGCCATGACTGTCATAAGACACGCCCCTGGTGTAGGACACAATGATGCAATGAATATTTACGTCCCTCATTTTTTGTTCTCGGCCTGAAGTAATGCCCATTTACGACTCTGTGATAGTGACTTGACCTAATTCCTTGAACTCCTTGCGGAGCAAAGGGCCTCTGTAATCACTCTACAGCACACTCTGTTTTTTTTGGCGTCATTTTTCAATTCCCCTCCATGTTCGGTCGCAACTTTTCATCTCTTGTTCGCAAGACTATCTCCAAGTGCTCTTTGGGCAGCCACCCGTTCTTTCTCTGGCGTTGGGGGTTCCGCTGTTATCGTGGTTGCAGCTTAATCTCTTGAATGCTTTTGGATATACTCGCCGAAACTTTGATAATCGCCAAGATTTAATTACAATATTTGGTTATAGAGTTGATGAAGTTCTGATTAAAAATCAAATCTTTTTTTTTTGTTCGGAGCACATGTGAACCACGGACCACCATTTGATGACCATTGGTCACATCCGCTGCCATATCGCGCCTTCACCCTTCTAAGGCTGGAAATTGACCGATCCTTTACAAATGGCTGAACCAAATCCACACGATATCACTTCTTCGCTCAAATTATAACTCGCAACACATTCACGCTCAAATTATAACTCGTAGCACATTCACGCTCAAATTATAACTTCGTAACACATTCACGCTCAAATTATAACTCGTAACACATTCACGCTCAAATTATAACTTCGTAACACATTCACGCTCAAATTATAACTCGTAACACATTCACGCTCAAATTATAACTCGTAACACATTCACGCTCAAATTATAACTTCGTAACACATTCACGCTCAAATTATAACTCGTAACACATTCACGCTCAAATTATAACTCGTAAGTAACACATTCTGCACAGCAATCAATCTAAATTGTAAGCTGACGAAGGAACCACAAGTGACACATGAGTCCGTAAAAAAAAAAAGTTTCTCAATCCACAGCTTTTAATTCAGGCTTTAGTCAATCCTAACCAAACTTTATGTTCCATCAACACATGAACATTTCCCTGTCTATCATAACAACAACAACAACAACAATGGCCGACCGTCAAGTGAGCCGTGAAATTCATTATCAATCCCATCATTCATTTCACCAACAATGGGAGGGAATTATCCGCCACCCCCCTTCCACCCCTTTAACTCCCCCCTCCCCCCACGCCTTCCAATATTCTTTCATTAAGCACACGCTCCCCCCCCCCCCCCCCATTCCGTCTCCTCATCATCTCTCCACCACTAAAACAACTCGTATGAATGTTTTATTTTTTTCCCATACCATCCAGGAAATAGGAAATGTTGTGTTTGTCTGAGGGGAATACGGTATGAACAGATGAGATAGTGGCTGGTAGTGGGACGTGAAGGGAGGTTGGGGTGAGGCGTGGGGCTGGAGGGGGGGGGATGGAGTAATCGCCTCCATGTTTGAATGACTCGCAATACACAAGGGGGGATAACAAGCAGATGAATTTCTCTCAATAAACACAAAGACTTACATTATTATTACTTCCCTTTCCGGTCCTCTTTATCTCTCCGTTCCGTCGTTGCGGTGGTCTCAATAATAACCCGAGTTTATTTATTTTATTGTTTTTGTTTCGGGCACTCACCTCTGACCTCTCTCAGTTCACCTCTGACCTCTCTCAGTTCACCTCTGACCTCTCTCAATCAGCACCAGTCAAATTATTGGCCATCCGTTCTATTCGAAAACAACTGCACGCTATCTCTGGGCCATCAACTTTTAACAGAGGCGGGCCTCTGATGGTCTTTGTTGGACCCAACGGTCACTCGTCATGTCGTTTGTTTATATAACATAATTACAGGGGCTGCAGAACTACCGTAAGGTTGTATTGAGGTCAGCAGCGTGGGCACGCACGTAAACAAAAGGGGTTCAAATGTCGTAAATACATGATTCGACATGCGATGTGTAGGATCGGGGGGGGGGGGACGTCAGACAGATCAGTGTCGGAGACGGGTTGCTGCTTTGCTGCGTAAATGCCGCGTTTGACCGAATGCTTCTTTTCTGCGTAAATGCCGCGTTAGACATAATGCTGCTTTGCTGCGTAAATGCCGCATTTGACCGAATGCTGCTCTGACGGTAGATCCGCACGCGACTTTTCAATGTTTTATGCGGGATCCAATGAGTTAGTTTTTTTCCCCTGTTATCTTGTTATTTTTACTCACTACATTTTAACGAGCTGACCTAGTAATTGCTATGTAAGGTACTTATTTTTCACTTTACAGAAACAAAACAACAGGAGTGCTGCTGTCAATGGCCTAATGCGTATCCGGCCACCCCTGGCCTATATATATATATATATATATATACATTGGCTAACTACATTTGGTTGCACATACACTGTTACCACAATAACTGACTGTTTTTTTCTGCGTACTCTGCCTTTCTTCATTACCTGCCTCGCTAAGTATAATAACCCGGTTTAGGCCGCTAAGTAATCTATACATAGATCAATGATATAGCTCTGCCTTACTTCTCCATCTGCCTCGCCAATAACCGGCTTAGGTCGCTAAGTAATCTATACATAGATCATTGATATAGCTCTGCCTTACTTCTCCATCTGCCTCGCCAATAACCCGTTTAGGTCGCTAAGTAATCTATACATAGATCATTGATATAGCTCTGCCTTACTTCTCCATCTGCCTCGCCAATAACCGGCTTAGGCCGCTAAGTAATCTATACATAGATCATTGATATAGCTCTGCCTTACTTCTCCATCTGCCTCGCCAATAACCGGCTTAGGCCGCTAAGTAATCTATACATAGATCAATGATATAGTTCTGCATTACTTCACCATCTGCCTCGGCAATAAAACGGTTTAGGTCGCTAAGTAATCTATACATAAATCAATGCACGTATGGCGCCCTAAATGATAATGCGATTGCCTTTTCCGACTGGCAGTAGTATTCGGCGCACAAGGTGCAAACTCGCAGCCATGTTTACATTAATACTCCACTCTACGAAACTAACAAGCTGACTCTATTTAAACAAACTAACAAGCTGATTACTCTATATGAGTTTTGATCATGTGAATGATGTCTTCTTCCTCATTAGCCCCTTCCGTCCGCCCCCCCTCCTTTCCCCCACAAAACAAGCAAACACACCATGTGGTGCACTTGTTTAAGATTGTAGACTTTGTGCCACCTTTCCCCTTATACCATTTAATCCGCAGTATTAATCTAATGTACAAAGTAAACACGTTGTCCACGGGACTTCTTTTTTTTTTTTAGCATACCCACATGCTGACAATCGCTTGGAGATTCATCCGCGCGACAGTAGCCTAAAAATCCCATCTCAGCAGGAGCTGTGAATGGTCATAAACATCCGCATTAGCTGTTATTATTTACCAGGTTAATGGCTCACTTAATATATACATCTAAATATTTCTATATTCATATTATAATTCGCAGGATAGGTAGAGACAAAGACTTTCCATGTAATTCTCTCCCCCATCATTTCACCCACCGCCAAAGAAAAGAAAATTAAATAAACCAATGTATGTCCACCTGAACCGTAGCTAACTATTCTGGCACCCTGTGCGAGTTGTAGCGCCCTGTGCGAGTTGTAGCGCCATGTGCGAGTTTATTTCTTTAATTCTATCAAGCTACTTTATCCCGCTTGCCCGTTCTATATAACCGAACCATAGCCGGGGCAAAAGGCGATATGGATGTTCATTTCACAGTGTTTGAAAAAAAAACATGAATATATCTATTGTCTTCCGGTTTGTTTGAACGGGCGTGGGTTTTTTTAAAGTAACATAAAAAAACAGTCTTCTGCAATAGTAAATTGAGATCATAAAAAATGGCCGCTGCTTTGAGCAGATGATAAATCTGACGTGACTGCAGCCTCGTTTATCATTTAACTTCTGCTCGATAATATCCGGTTAGCTCTGATCTAACACGCACAGATGACAAGCGCATTTTTCTAGCGTTTTGTAAAAAAAAAAAAAAAAAATGGATTTGATGTTTTCTGTTTTGATAAGAAAATAAATAAACACTCTTTTAATAAAAAAATAAAAATAAAACGAAACAAAGAAAAAAAAGCCCGCGAAAAAAACCAAACAAACAGAAAAACAAATAAACAGAAAAACACAGAAACAGAAAAACAAAAAGTTGTATCGAAAAAATTCCCGAAAAAAATTGGACGTTACAACAAAAAAAAAACATCAGGCGTATAATTTGACATAGACTTCAAATAAAAAATTCTAGTGCCGGAGTTAATATCGCGGCAGCCTTTTGGGCGGGCTTTTGTACACAATGATGACTGGTGTCATGTTACTGAATGTTTGTTTGTAGGAGAGACAGAAGAGAAAAACAAAGGAAGGAAATAAGTGAAAAGTTGAAGAGAGAAAACAGAGAGAAATAAAGAGGAGAAACAAAGAGGGGGAAATAAAGCGGATAAATAAAGAGGAGAAGTAAAGAGGAGAAAGAAAGAGAAGAAATAAAGACGAGAAATAAAGAGGAGAAGGAAATAGGAGAAATAAAGAGGAAGAAATAGGAGAAATAAAGACGAGAAAGAAATACGAGAAATAAAGAGGAGAAAGAAATAGGAGAAATAAAGAGGAGAAGTAAAGAGGAGAAATACAAAGTAGAGACGAAAAAATGACTTTGTATAACACAAAAATCAACAACAACAAAACAACGATAAGAAATAAACAAAACCGTCATCAATAATCAATAACTTATAAACAGTGTTAAAAGGTATAATATAATACAATGGTCACTTTTAAAGGTCAAGCTTGCTAATTGACCCGGTTATGTTATTGTCACCAGAGTCGGCAAACTAGGTCAACAGTTCCAGTCTGAATTCAGAGCGAATCTGATACTATACGGGGTCTCAACAACTACTTTTGAGAACACCTCCAACTGAATGTATCTCGAATATCTGTATAGGGCCTCACAAATACTACGAAAGGCCCCGCTAGCCACTCTATAAACAGATTAATTTTTTTTTCACAAAAGAAATAACGAAATAATGAAAATGTTTTATTATTTTTCTGTATGAGCTTTTTCAAATATGTCAATTATCACTTGGCACCGACTAGTTTTTATTCAATCGTGTAAATTGTTTTGTGGAAACACAATTAATGTGTGTGTGTGCGTGTTTGTCTCAGTGTGTAGTGCCAGAGTTCAGTGCCATTGTTCCAGAAAAAGACTCACACGCCTATCCACAGCTTTCATCTATCATTCAGTTGCTCACTCTGTCAGTGTCAATCCATCTCTACCTCCAACAGTCCTATAATCCTCTTACCTGTGTCAATAATTCTTTCAAATTGACTTAGTGTCGTCATGTGCATTGGTCTGACCATACATTATAACACAGTGTCGTCATGTGCAATGGTCTAACCCATACATTACAACACAGTCTTCATCTGCAATGGTTTCTTTAGTTTTCATAATACTGTTCGTTACAATATTTATGGCCTTGTTAACGGCCATATTTAAGGCCAAGTTTACGGCCGTTGCAGAATTAATACAAAATGAAGAGCAGTGTCGAACCTAGGGATTTGGGGCCCGGGGGGCTTGGCCTCTTTGGGGGCCCCTGCATTTCGTCATTTAACACCATGACATGAGACAATGTAGTTAATATTTAATGTAAAAAAATATTTTGGGCCCCCTTCAAGCTGGGATCCGGGGGGACTTTAGAATTTGGACCCCACCTCCCCCACCCTAGGTAAGCCTCTGATGAAGAGTATTAAATGTTTTCCCTGATATCATGATGGAAAAAAATAATACATTTGACTGTTATTTTAATAGGTCAAAGAAATATATGAAACAAAATAATAGCTATATCATCAGGCCTGTGAAATATTCTTTCATCCCCACCATAGCCGATAGAGCAATGGCCACGTAGGCACCACGGGAGACATACGTAGGTAACTGGGACTACTCGCCCACAGCAGGCAGGTCGTTCTGCAGCATAAAAGATCCGGCATTCAGATGTGGGTAACACACAAGTGATCGGTTTCATTCTGAATGACGCTATCTCTCCCCCCCCCCCCCCATTTTCATCCTCCCCGACCATGGGGCAGAGCCCAATTTACACGCAAATGACGTTAAACTCAGTAACACTCCCATGGACGATCTGGCTATCGGTGTGTGTGTGGGGGGGGGCACATTAATGGACATTATAAAACTGGCCAAGCTCTTCGGTCGTGGAAATTTTGATAACAGATCAATAGAACGAGACCATATTCTCACAAGGGCCTAATGGCTCATAAATGATAATTGCCTGGACATGATAGCATCCCCCTAATAGCTACTTACGTCCTTGAACTCCTTTCAAATATCTCACTGGAAGATGTAAATTTTCCTTTTGTGTGAGAAAGTTTTTTTTTTATGTTTTTATTTATTTATTTATCTTGGTTGAAATTGTAAAAGTTGATTGCACATCTTGGGCAATTATTACCAGATGACGATAATTTTCTAGTTTTATCGGCAAAGGCACAGGGCCGGATCTACACATTGGCGAACCCGGGCACTAGTCCGGGGACATCACGCGCACAGAAATTCCATTTTGATTAATTTGCCATTTTATAATATATTTCATTTTTTTTTTAAAACACTATTCTAAAAGATAATGAGATGAAACGGGAAATAACGCACGGTACGGCAATCACCTCATCAACCAGTGTGTGTGTGGCTTTGTTTGTCTGTGGCTGTATTTGTGTGTAAGTGTGTTTGTCCGTGGCTGTGTTTGTCTGTGGCTGTGTCTGTCCATAACGGTGTTTGACCGTGGCTGTGTGTGTGGCTGTGTTTGTGTGTGGTTGTATTTGCGTGTGGCTGTATTTGCATGTGGCTTGTATGTCCGTGGCTGTGTGTGTATTTGTGTGTATGTGTGTTTGTGCATATGGTTTGTGTATGTTCAGACCATTTCATAGGCGAATATGAAATTATATTTAATTTCTACATTCATTAAGAAAACGACATACTGTCTTCATCATGTCTTCATCCTGTCTTCATACTGTCTTCATGCTGTCCTCATTCTGTCTTCATACTGTCTTCGTCCTGTCTTCATGCTGTCTTTATCCTGTCTTCATACTGTCTTCATACTGTCTTCATCCTGTCTTTATCCTGTCTGCATACTGTTTTCAAACTGTCTTCCTACGGTCTTTATTCCTTCTTCATTCTGTCTTCATACTGTCTTCAGACTGTCTTCATACGGTCTTTATACCTTCATACTGCCTGCATCCTGTCTTCATTTTTCCAAAAAAAAAACATTTTTGCAGTTTCCTTCATTCACCCCACCGATAGTGCAATGGCCACGAAGGCACCACGGTAAGACATCTGTAGGTGACCACTGACCAGGACTCGTCACAGCCAGCAAAGGTCGTTCTGCAGCATGTGGAGATACAACTGGATTTCCAAATTTATCCACATTTCTGTTTCTATGTCCACCCCCTCCCCTCTCCCCTCACCCCCCCACCCCCCACCCCAAACCTCTTCCCATTCGTTTCAATTTTAGCGAACAGGACCCACACCGTTCATTTGCAATGACGCACCGATGACAGCTCCAACATAAATAACAACTTCTCCCCGCTGACATCTTGTCATATTTCCAATACATCATGCGCACCCCCCGCACCCCCCCCCCCCCAAAAAAAAACAACAAAACAAAACAAAAAAAAAGTCAGAGGCAGCTCGCCTGATATTTCAATCACGACGTGTCGTAGTTCTCTCTACACGACGTTATGTTAATTTTCTATTCCAGTTTATTTCACACAAAGACTGTTCCATCAACATTCGCGCTCATTGTTTACCTATGGTTGTGACATATTTACTATGGTCCGTATAGTTTGTATCACGTGTCATGTCACATGACTCACTAAAAGAACAAATCATTTATTGTATCTACCCCCACCCCGCCGCACCCCTTCCGTTGACGTATTGTTCATTATAACTTCGCCGATGACAGCTAGCTGGCGCATGCGTAATTTAGGCTGATTTCCTGATTCGATTTTCCTTAATTTATTTTTTTTTCCTGGAACAGGATATTTTTTGTTCTATATTTAGATTAGGTCTTATAAAAACAATGTTTTCAAAAAAAAAAAAGGAACAGAATATTTATCTATATTTAGAATATCTTAGAAAAAACAATAAGTTTAAAATGGAACGAAAAAGTAAAAAAAAAAGCTGATCGCTGAATTCCCAGAAGAAGTGGCCGCTTGAAGAAACCTTGTCAGCGTGTCTCCGTGCACAGATAAACATTAGGAAGACCACAGAATATAAATTGTACAGAACGCGCATCGTCAGTTATTATTATTGATTTTACCCCCCCCCTCCCACAAAAAAAGACGCCATATTTGTGGGTTGTCTTATATTTTGCGGGCCACCGAAGGCCTTTTAAAATATTTTTGTTCACACATGAAATATTTGAAGAGTGATCATAGCACAGCGCTCACTGAGGCACATTAGTAAGATCGCTCACGTTTAAAAAAAAAATAAAAATAAAACTATCACCCACGCTTTTTCACATTAATAATAAAAAAAAAATTACAACATCCCTTGATTTCTTTTCATCTAGTTCAGCTTTATGTAAGGGTTTATTGTATTGACCATTAAATCTTTGTAAAGACACTTGTTTTAGACCAAAAAATGAGGACGCTTACATTTGCGGCCGTCAGTGTTGTTGGTTGGCTTATTTAAATCTGGCCGTAGACCGCTGCTGTTTTATTAATATCTAGGTCCGCCGTGGGTAAACCAAGCGCCCCCACCCCCCGAGACAAACCCGGCCAGTCAGACTGTTTTTATCCTACCCGCGGTCCACTGCTTGTTTGAGTGTAGACAACCCCCCCCCCCATCTGGTCTTGACACGTCTCACCAGTTCAAATTATGAGCCCAAAGCGGCCCGTGACTTAAAAAATTCACCCACACTATTAAAAAGTTCACCCACACTATTAAAAAGTTCACCCACACTATTAAAAAGTTCACACACACTATTCAAAAGTTCACCAACACTTCAAAAGTTCATCCACACTATTCAAAAGTTCATCCACACTATTCAAAAGTTCACCCACACTATTCAAAAGTTCACCCACACTATTCAAAAGTTTACACACACTATTCTAAAGTTCACCAACACTATTCAAAAGTTCACCCACACTATTCAAAAGTTCACCCACTCTATTCAAAAGTTCACCCACACTATTCAAAAGTTTACACACACTATTCAAAAGTTCACCAACACTATTCAAAAGTTCACCCACACTATTCAAAAGTTTATACACACTATTCAAAAGTTCACACACACTATTCAAAAGTTCACCCACACTATTCAAAAGTTCACCCACACTATTCAAAAGTTCACCCACACTATTCAAAAGTTTACACACACTATTCAAAAGTTCACCAACACTATTCAAAAGTTCACCCACACTATTCAAAAGTTCACCCACACTATTCAAAAGTTCACCCACACTATTAAAAAGTTCACCCACCACTATTCAAAAGTTCCCCAACACTATTCAAAAATTCACCCACACTATTCAAAAGTTCACCCACACTATTCAAAAGTTCACCCACACTATTCAAAAACTCTATAAAATAAATGTTCGTTCTTTGGTTAGAGGACTTTTTATAAAGAGCGACTCCGCTTTATGTATAATTTATATTCTGTGACGGGAATATCATAACTTCATCATACGCATGCGCACACAGATTGACTTTAATGGACATTGGCTTACGAATGAACTCAAGAGCCGCAACTGATGGCGGCAAACGAAAACTGCCCCCGATTTTTGTTTTGGTTTCATTTCGTCGTGTCTGTTGAAGATTGAGGGCCCATGGCTGAAATGGGACGAGGTTGTCTCTGGTGGATTCATTCATTCATTCAACTCCGCGACAAGCTCGAAGATTGGAAGCGAAAGGTATTGAGACAGTCGGGGGTTAAAGGTCACACGCATAAGTTATGGAGTGTGTTGGTGACTTGGGTGTCAAAGGTCAAATGAATAAGTTACATTAGCAATTTATATAAAAAAAAAGATCCCTTCATTTTATGTCGTCTGCTGAATATGCAACGAGACATTAGAATCAATAATCAGTAAAATCGGAAGTTGTGTGTAATAATATCAGTATCTATATCGGAAAAACTTAAGCTAAGCTTCCGATTCCAGTGCCGTAGCGAGCTTAATCAAGCTCCGCCCGGGGCTAATACCTTTTTTAATACCTTTTTTTAGCCCCCCCACCCCATTTGAGAACCATATAATATTATATGTTAAATATACCATTTGCCGCCCCTTTGTGAGTAGCGCCCGGGTCATAATGCCCCCCTGCCCCCCCCCCCCACTCGCTACGACTCTGTCCGATTCTTAGATCGATTCCTAGAAATTAAATCTGAGAGTTTTTTAGTTTTAATGCATTTCTATCTATGTATGTTTAGGGAATCGGAAATCTTGTTGGAATCGGATATACTCTATAGATTTAGAGAGGGATGGATTCATAAATGAAATTAAAAATACACACCACAATTTTAAGAGTAAATTTTGAACTTCTATCAAACATGTTTATACAATACGATTCTCTTATTTTGAAGACTCTATGCCCGAGATTCGTCCTAGGCCGGGAAACATCCGACGCCCGAAAAACGTCATTGGCCCGAGAAACATCGTAGACTCGAGAAACGTCATAGACCCGAGAAACATCCTAGATCCGAAAAAACATCCTAGGCCCGAGAAACGTCCAAGGTTTTTACACAATGTTTACAACGCTATTTTGGTCGGAAACCAATCAATACAAAGAAAAGTGATGCCGAAATTATTTGTATTACCAAAATAGATGAAAAATATTTTATTTAACCATGACAATCACACTCTCGTGTAGGATATTCAACAATGTTTATGGATCATCTGAAATTTCGTACTATAATTTGGTATATATATATATATATATATATATATATATATATATATATATATATATATATATTTCTTTATAATTTCTCAATGAATATCTCGCTAATCTATAGGTCACCCTGCTTTACTAGACAGTGACGACAGATGTTAAATAGGTCATTGTTTTGATAAGCTAAATTGATTTGGTGGCAGTATAAACTTCAGATATACATATGAGCTGATGTAAAGACTTTTCAGGTTGTACCATTGTAACGCTGTGGTTTTTATTTTGTTTCTGTTTGTTTGCATCATAGACTGTGGAGGCTTTTCTTCTCTTCTTCGGAGGCGTTCACAGCGTGTATTATATTGTTCACTTCACATACATCCAATTAAGGTAGCGTTCAGTCTCTTGGCACTCACACACAAACACACCATGAATAAAGCCAAGTTCCACGATTCAATAACATTTATTTAAATAATAATAAAACACATATAAATGCACTCAAGTGCCGAAATATTCACAAATATGCTATCGCAGAATAAACGTTGACTGTGTACTGTTAAACTTCAACTTATCTCTGAATGTATACTGTCTTCTCGTATGAGTAAGAGTACGTATATTTAATGACTTGATTTCTCTCTGAACACCCGTATACTGTCTTATCGTATAAGAGTACGTATACTTAATAACTTGTCAATATATGTATACTGTCTTGCGGTAAGAGTACGTATATCTAACATGTATACTGTCTTACAGACAAGAGTACGTATAATCTCGATCCCAACTAAACTTCTCAATCGTCCTCTCTGTCCACTACTCCCTAACTGTCTCTCCACTTTTCTCCGTCTGACCCCCTGTCTCTATCTCGTGTCTCTAACCTGCTCTCTACCTCTGTCTCTGCCTCTAACTGGTCCCTCCCTCTGAGTTACATCTCCTATTTATAAGATAGTGTATCATCATGTGACTCTAAAGCCCCAGAACTTTTGATTGGCCCTCCAACACCCTTTCTACATATCAAAGACTCTTATTCCAGCCTAGGGATTGGTGCGGCTAAAACTCACTTTGGGCTAGTATTTCTTTGTCTCCCTAATTACGTCTTATCACGTACATCCGGTGTCATCGACGCTCATTGACAGATTTATTCCACCCAAAACAAAGATAACACGCTGGAATTCTAATTATCAAAATCTCTGCCTGTGTCCTTGGCCCATGAACTTTCAATGTTGACCACCCAAATGAACAGTGGTTCTAAACTTGTCTGAATATACCTAAAGCTATTGTTACAACCATCTTTTCCCTATTTTGTAGCTACTTCATAGCTACTTTATAGCTTCTTCATAGCTACGTTATAGTCACTTCATACCTACTTTATAGCTACTTCATAGCTACGGTATGGTCACTTCATAGCTACTTTATAGCTACTTCATAGCTACGTTATGGGCACTTTATAGCTACTTCATAGCTACTTTATAGTCACTTCATAGCTACTGCTCAGTCTCATCACATCTACTTCACAGGCACAACATACTATGTTACAGATGTACCACAGCTACTTCGAAGATACACTGTACCGTACAGCAACACGGCTATATAATACCACATTACTGCTGCATCGCAGATATTTTACCGATACAATGAACCACCGCCACAGCTGATCCACAGCTAAACTGTACTCACATCAAACACCATCACAGTTGCTTCAAAGCTAAGCTGTACATCAAACAACACCACAACTGCTTCAAAGCTAAGCTGTACATCAAACACCATCACAACTGCTTCAAAGCTAAGCTGTACATCAAACAACACCACAGCTGCTCCACAACTTAACCTGTACATCAGAACAACGCCACATCTGCTACACATCTAAACTGTACATCAAGCTGCATCATATAGCAAACAACATGAATACATAATCGTCATTTGGTTATACAGCCACGTACGCTGAGACATAATGTATACATCTGCAAATTACAAAGAAAATAACAGGTATCTGGATCATTCCCTCCCCTCCCTCCCCCCACCCACCCATATCAATCTTCCCAATTTCACTGACCATCGAAGCATTTCACCCCCCCCCCCACCCGCCCTCAACCAGCGCCGTGACGGGCGTCACCGATGTGTGAGGGTAAAAACGTTTTTTTCCTATTTGGACAGCCCAACCCTCTCTACCCTCCCCCCCCCACCCCAAACACATCATATTTGACCAGCCAATCTTTCAGGAAATTGTGAGACGTCTGATATGGACTGACCCCTGGCTATATGAATCATTCGAACTTGACAGGTGGCCGTTACACAGGTCAGTCAGATCTAGGTCAAGAGATGGGACCACCAACCGGTCCAGGCAACAGTTTTACAGCCGCAGAGTTTCCCCCCGGGCACAGGAAAGTGATGTAATCGAATCTCTGGCGTTGTAATGACCTTCTGGAAATTAACACCATTTTAATAGATAATTTTTATTTTCATGGCTTTAGTTTAAAATACTGAATTTATAACTAATTAATTAGTGAGAGAACGTAGCCTACATACAAATTCACATTGAAATGAATATTTAGTAAAGATATGTAAATCTCTCACTCTCTCTCTCCCCCTCTCTCCTCTATCCCCCTCTCTCCCCCCTCACCCTCTCTCTCCCCTCTCTCTCCCTCCCCCTCTCTCTCCCTCCCCCTCTCTCTCCCCTCTCTCCTCTATCCCCCCTCTCTCTCCCCTCTCTCCTCTCTCCCCCTCTCCGTCCTCTCTCCCCCCTCTCCCCCTCTCCGTCCTCTCCCCCCCTCTCTCTCCCCCTCTCTCCACTCTCCCCTCCCTCCGTCCCTCTCTCCCCCTCTCCCCCTCTCCTCCGATCCCTCTCTCCCCCTCTCTCTCTCCCTCTCTCCCCCTCTCTCTCCCCCCCTCTCTCTCCCCCCTCTCTCTCCCCCTCCCTCTCTCCCCCTCTCTCCCCCCTCTCTCTCCCCTCTCTCCCTCTATCCCCCCCTCTCCCCCTCCCTCTCTCCCCCTCTCCGTCCCTCTCTCTCCCCCTCTCCCCCTCTCCGTCCTCTCTCCCCCTCTCTCCCCCTCTCTCTCCCCCTCTCTCTCCCCCTCTCTCTCCCCCTCTCTCCCCCTCTCTCACCCCCTATCTCTCTCTGTCTCTCTCACTCTCTCTGAAAGGGTCGGCGAATGAGCACTTTTAAATGTTATTTGCACGTGAGTGTAACACTCGCATGGCGCTACAATAGCTAGTCACGGCTTTGTTAGTCATACGTTTTCAAGATAATGGAAAATAGAGTAACACCGACACAACTATGATCGTTTGCAGTCTATACATATATATCACACAATATCTTCGCAAGTCATTCAGTTTATACTTGTCATTTTCGATCTGTCAACCTTTCGTATATTCATATCTAGCAGCCTGTCGACCACAAACTGTGTCTTTTTTGTCTGCTTAGAAATCTATACAGTTTAGGAATTTTGCAATAAATAGTATCTACTATCTGATGAATTCGTTTTGTACATATTGTTGAAGCTAATATCTTATGATCTAACAAACACTAGTAATTCTTGCACTGATGAATTCTGTTTGTACATATGTTGTATTATCTTATTACCTAACAATACTGTACTATACTGATGAATTCTGTTTGTACACATGTTGTATTATCTTATTACCTAACAATAAAAGTTTTAAAATGTTGTACAAAGCAAAACAAACACATAAAAACAGTTGAATGTACACATTCACTACATCAGTAAAATTGTCCCAATAATTAATAGGAATTTTTTTGTTTTAGTTTATCTTCAGTTTTTTTTTCAGGATAAACGTAGAATGAAGATAGTTGGCAACCATTTATTTTACCAGCATTCATCAGGACTAAAATGCTTTAAATTTAAAAATAAATTGAAACTGCAGGAAACGAACAGAGCAGCAAAGACCTGGCTCCATCACTCTGTGACACAGTTTTCAACCATGTATTGACCGTCCAGAGTGGTTCCCCCTTCTCCAGGTGGTTATAGGCCTTAGTCGGACAAATTCTAATTATCTCCCCGGTTACTAAGGAAGTGGTTGAGATGTTTTATTCTGCTAGGCAGCTAGGGGGAAAAGAGAATATTTATTGAACAATGTATAATGAAATCACAACATGCAGTGGATTGAAAAATAAAATAAATATGGTCACAGATCTATCTATCTATCTATCTATCTATCTATCTATCTATCTATCTATCTATCTATCTATCTATCTATCTATCTATCTATCTATCTATCTATCTATCTATCTATCTATCTATCTATCTATCTATCTGTCTGTCTATCTATCTATCTATCTGTCTATCTATCTGTCTGTCTGTCTGTCTGTCTGTCTGTCTATCTATCTATCTATCTATCTATCTATCTATCTATCTATCTATCTATCTATCTATCTATCTATCTATCTATCTATCTATCTATCTGTCTGTCTGTCTGTCTGTCTGTCTGTCTATCTATCTATCTATCTATCTATCGATACTCTAATCAATCAATAGCCCCACCTGCCTATCTGTCTGTCTGTATAATTAGGATGTTTACAATGTTAGCCAGTTTCTGTTATATACTTACACATTTTCTGTCCACAAACGGGCATAGATCTGATCATAACATTTTGTCAGATAATGGATGTGATGGGGGGACGGAGGGTGGTAGGGGGTTAAGGGGGGAGGGAAACATATATGTGATACGTTCGAATGAGCCGTCATTCAGGCTAACATCCTGGCATTTCGTCTATCTCCTCCCCCTTTCTCCCAAGCACCCCCACCCCACCCTCGGTACCACCCCTCCCACCAGGCCCCCCCCTCCACCAGTCTCTCGCCTTATTACATTGCGGTGATTACAGACGCTGATATAGAATGCAGTGCGACCTGTAATAGAACTTTTTTTTGTCCACTGCGCCACTTTCCGAGGAAAAAAAAAAATCTCACATTCAAGGGAGTTTATTAGGAAACATTTGATTAGGTTACTGCCCTTGATCTGTTGATAAGAGATGCCATGCAGTAAAAAAAAAAAGTATTGATCGTGGATGAGTGATAGAAATGTTTTAAAAGAAAATAAATAAACATATTAAGAACAATTTAATGTTGTAGTTGCCCTGGTGTTGGGACGTGAAAACTAACAAACAATAACACGTTTTGTAATTTCTGTTGAGACAAATTTCGGAAATGAGATATTGCAGTATGCATACAGACGACATGGAACGTTTGGTTCGAATCCAGATAATCGATTCATCTTTCATTTTCTCCAAAGGGGTGGGAGTTTTTGAGAAAGTTTGAATTATATCATGTACTTTAGGAGTAGTTTAAATTATATCATGTACTTGTGAAGTAGTTTAAATTATATCATGTACTTGTGGAGTAGTTTAAATTATATCGTGTACTTGTGGAGTACTTTAAATTATATCATGTACTTGTGGAGTAGTTTAAATTATATCGTGTACTTGTGGAGTACTTTAAATTATATCATGTACTTGTGGAGTAGTTTAAATTATATCGTGTACTTGTGGAGTACTTTAAATTATATCATGTACTTGTGGAGTAGTTTAAATTATATCATGTACTTGTGGAGTAGTTTAAATTATATCATGTACTTGTGGAGTAGTTTAAATTATATCATGTACTTGTGGAGTAGTTTAAATTATATCATGTACTTGTGGAGTAGTTTAAATTATATCATGTACTTGTGGAGTAGTTTAAATTATATCATGTACTTGTGGAGTAGTTTAAATTATATCGTGTACTTGTGGAGTAGTTTAAATTACATTGATTGAAAAAAAAAAGTACACATTTTTATTCCCCGGCCCATGTATTGAGACGGCCGTGATTTGTTTTTGCATGTTAGAACTATTTAGGTATTAATCTACTGTATCACTCCGCCTCTCCATGGTGATTGAAGACGCTTCGTCTAGACGAGCTATTGTCGTGGATCTGAATCAGTGCTGTGAAAATGTACCCCTCCCTTTTTCTCTCACTCCCTGTAATGTAATTAAATGCCTGCAGTCGTGACCTCTCCAGCCTGGCTGACCACTGGTCATCACATCGACGGTCACTTCAGCAAGCAGTTCGTCTGGTCAAGTGCATACTCCGCCGACATTTAATCTTCAAAAAAAAACTTGGAAAGCTCTGACCACCGTCCATTCAAATGACTTCCTGCTGTCCACTCTTGACCACATGACTCACCATGTTATCAGTGGATTTTTTTTTCTTTAAAGTGTAACTTTTTTTTTGCCGAAAAAATAGAAAACAAAGTTTAGACTTAATTTCGTTTCGTCTGCTGGTGGCAGACGACATTAAGTTCGAACAAGTTCATTATTCTACTTTATCTCTATCAGGGCGTTTAGTTACTGACCTATAAAACACTCATCTTGACTTCCGGCCAGAGCGAGTCACTCTGTTGGCGTCACTTCAGATTGATCTATTTGGTTTTCTTTCCCCATTTCGACTTTTTTTTTTTATTACCTCAGATTGAGTTTCTTTGATTCGAATCACTGATCCTAGCAAAGAAGTCAAGCGATGAAATTGAATCACACAGTAGTACATAAACTAAATGAGTTAAAAGTCTTTTTTACTTTAATCCTAATTTTCATCATGTTCAGAGGGGCCGATGAGTTTTTATAGCTGGGCGGGGAGGGGGGAGCCACTCGAACACATGTCTAGGGCTCCCTGTCGTTCGGGGCCACCTGCAATCAGGAACTACTTCGGGTGTCGTTTTCTGACGTAGAATAATAACTTGTTGATAAGTTTGTTCGGTGGACGTTTCATAGGGCCACACAGTTGGTTCAGACTGTAAGATGTCCAAGACCATGAAGCGGCAGTCCTAATATAGCTCAGTGTTGATAGTCATAGTGGTGACCTTGTGGTGGTGGTGGTGGTGGTGAGCTGACGGCTGTGTTCGGTATGGTGAAGAAATAAAGGTTTCAAATCCCAATGGAAGCGAATCATCTATTTACACCGTACTGTTGCCTGCTTGACTACTGTTAGTCATGGTCCATGGAATAGAAATGACATCTACTAAAACGGCCGTAGTCGTTTTTTTTATGGTCTGGACAGCAAAAGTCAACGTGACCCCCGAAAAGGAATCCTAATCCGACAGACCTGGCTTTGAGTTGGAGACAAACAACAGCAAAACAACAACAAAAACAACAACAACAGCTGATTGGTATTTGACAGGATCAATAAGCAAATCTATAGAGATATTGTTTAAGCGGGTGTGTGGTGGAGGCGATGTGACATTGTTTGGGGTCAACCTGACATTGTTTGTGTGTCGATATGACATTGTTTGGGGTCAACGTGGCATTGTTTGGGTGTCGATATGACATCGTTTGGGATCAACCTGACATTGTTTGGGTGTCGATATGACATTGTTTGGGTGTCGATATGACATTGTTTGGGTGTCGATATGACATTGTTTGGGGTCAACGTGGCATTGTTTGGGTGTCGATATGACATCGTTTGGGATCAACCTGACATTGTTTGGGTGTCGATATGACATTGTTTGGGTGTCGATATGACATTGTTTGGGTGTCGATATGACATTGTTTGGGTGTCGATATGACATTGTTTGGGGTCAACGTGTCATTGTTTGGGTGTCGATATGACATTGTTTGGGGTCAACGTGTCATTGTTTGGGTGTCGATATGACAATGTTTGGGGTCAATGTGTCATTGTTTGGGTGTCGATATGACATTGTTTGGGTGTCGATATGACATTATTTGGGTGTCGGACGACATGTTTGGGTCTTGATATGACATTATTTGTGGTCAATATGACTTTTTCTGGGGTCTATGTGACATTAATGGTTTATTTGTACTCCCTGGTGGCGGAGAGGGGTTGGTAGATTATTCGATGGGCAGGGAATGAAAATAATTTAACCAAACATTTTGTAACAAATATTTAATTTCGAGCCCAAGATGAGCAGATCTTAAATCAAGTCAACAAACACACCGAACCGCCAGAATATCTTCAAAATGTGAATATCGGCCCCCCCTCCCCCTTATCTGTAAAGTCATTTGATAAAATATAACGAAAAACGAATAGGGCCCTAAGGGCTCTAGCGAGGCCCCTGGTTTCCCTTCACGGTGGCCCTGCACATCTGACACGATGACCATCTTCTTCCTTTGGTTCTACAGCCCATTTAGGGCCCTGGCCTGCCATACTACTCTTCTCCACTTTTCCCGATCCACGGTCTTCTTCCTCCAATCTCTCACTCCTATGGCTTTAAGGTCTTTCTCCACTTCCTCCAACCATCTGCTTCTTGGTCTGCCCTTAGGTCTTTTCTCATTGGGTGTCGCCTTATATATTGCTTTTGGACCTCTGTTGTTTTCCATTCTTTATATGTGCCCTGCCCACCCCAATGACAGTGTTAGAAAATATTGCTAAATGAATGAATCCCTGCTTATTATGGACCTGATGATACACATGCAACATAAATTAATGGTTTACAGTGTAAAATAAACAATCTTGGACAATCATTCCAGCGATTTTTCTTTCCTTTTATTAGATTTACATATGAGTAAAATAACATTGGGGGGCCCAGTATGAAAAGTCAACAAAATTAATTATTTTTAAAAAGTTGACGGTCAAAACAAAAGTTTTCTTGAACTTCTTGATATACATGTAATAGGAATATTTTTAGTTGATGGTTTAAAAACTCGGTTGATTTGAAAACTACGTCGTGTAGTTTATGAAGCCCAAGAACACAATATCTATGTGTGTCGGAAATGCTGATTAGCTTCATTAACAGAGGCGTGGGCAAGGGGGCATCATGCCCCGGGCGCTACTCACAAAGGGGCGCCAAATGGTACATTTTACATATAATATTATATGGTTTTCGAATGGGGGGGGGGCGCTAAAAAGTTATTAAAAAGGTTTTGTGCCCCGGGCGCGAGGTAAGCTCGCCACGTCACTGTTCATTAGCACCGTCATGCATTTTCTGTATCTGTTGATAATAAATGGAATTTTTTAATTTCTTATTCCTTTGTAATTTTCTCAAAGCAGTGGTACTGTAAGTGTACTAGTCCACGCATCTCTTGTAAAGGAGCCATACAGAATAATCTACAACATTAACATTGGACCCCCCGTTGATTGTAACGTGTGGTAGTTTTTCAGATGATCCCTTGACTATACCCAATAGTGGGTTCAGTTTTACAATGATCCCTTGACCGGAGTACGCATTAGAGTGACATTTTTTGAAACTTAAGATTCTGATCCAGGTGACTTAAACTAAGACAAAGGGAGTTAATGTTTACAAAATGTTTTGCAGCTATTCTTTCTTCTTCTTCTTTGTTCTCGATATATGATTATGGAGGATTTCAATCGACCAGGCCTATAGTTATGATGAACTGCACGGTGGCATCCAGGTCCGTCTCGCTCCCATAAAGTTTTTGATTGAAGGAGGTCATCTGTGGCCAGAACCTGTTGCGAGCTGTGTCATGTAAAGGGCATGTTTGGAGAACATGTTCTGCATTTTCTGGATACATCCCACATGGGCAGTCCTCACTGTTTGCAATGTCTAGCCTTCGGAACATGTGTTGTCTTAGACTGTTGTGCCCAGTTCTGAGTCTGAAGATAATATTTTGGGCTTGTCTGAGAAGATTATAATAGGGACCGTTTTTGTCGTGATCTGGGTGATTATTGCAGCTATTGAATTTAAAGATGAAGACCTTTTTTTCCCCGCCATGGACCGGTCAGCGTTTGATCATTTCACCGGAGGGGTGGTTGGAGGGGGGGGGGCGGGCGTTGATTATTTTTCTCGTCCATAGAAAGTTGCCACAATCACGAGATAAATAAACAAAAAGGAAATAATTTAATGTTCCTTTGGCGGCCCAGTAACATTCGTTCCACGGACCGGGGGCTTGGTGGGGGGGGGGTGGGTGGACCACTGCTATAAATGATAAAAAAGATGATGATGGAGAAAAAACACATTATTAAACAACATTATACTTGTCAAACTCTATCTATATGTGTGAGTATCAACACACACAGACTTACTAGTCAAACATCTAAGTAATGGACTAACGGGGAAAATTGATATTTTGAAATATGTGATTATCAATATACAGGTATAATAGTGCCACCTTTAAGTAATGGACTAATATGTGTTGCTGAATATGTGATTATCAATTTAAAAAAAACAAAAAAACTTATTAGTCACACGACTAAGTAATTGACTAATGGGTGTGGGTATTAAACCATTTAGTCTGACTCTAGCTAATCCCAGACTTTTTTTTTTTAAATCCCGGAAAGTCTTCGAGTCAGACACGATTCATTCTGCTTATCTGTTGAGACATGCCAGAACTCTTACGTCCAAATCCCATTGTTGGCTTTACATTATCTGATATCCTTTAGGAGACAGCAGCGAGGGTAGAAGAAGATCGAGTCTAAGAAAGAAAGCATATAAAAAAAATTGAAATGCTACTACCACAGCTGTGACAGACTTTATTTCCCGTCTGTCCCGTATCTTTCTTTCAAAATAAAAGTCTGGCCAAACTTCCTCGAGGGTTTTTTTTTTAAATCGATGGAAGCAGTAGTTCTCACATCTTTTTTAAAGCCCGAAATGACCGAAATTTTTTCAAACGAAGCCCCCTTATGTCTAGCAAGCCAATTTTGAAGTAGTCTTTGGGTTTATTTATTCTCGGGGTAGTAGCGGGACCCACAATAAATGCTGTTGTATTCAGAGGGGTGGGGGTACTGTTTAAAAATCAAAACAAATCACATTTTAAGAACCATTGCGATTGAGATCGAAAGTTACTTTTTTTTTCACGTTGTATGTCTTGTCGAGTGAGAATCACTGTCGTAAAATATCTCAGCAAAGATGAAACGAAACATTCTCCCCCCTTCCCCCTCACATTCTTTTAAATGTGGAAAGGAATCTCCCTCTCTCCCCCAATCTGTCTACCCCCCCCCCCCCATCAAAGGGACGCCTTTATTTCTTAGAGATAAAATTAAAAAACAACAACAATATAACATGAAAAGACGAAACAATGTTTATAAGTTTTTGTTGTATTTATCTTTTTAAATGAAAGAGTTGATTAACGTGGGTCGAATACGTTCAGCTTCCCCAGCCAAGAACACAGCATCACATAGACATAGTCCCAACATCTTCTTATTGAAATATGGTCGAACTATTTCACCTAAATCCTGACATTTATTCCATACATTATAATAAAAGCAAATCTACTTTACGTGTGTTAGTATTTCATTGGTGGACGTACTTTAAAAAAATAGTGTAAGGAGAAAGGGTTTATATTAAAGTTTTGACTTGACGTTCACATCCGTCGTCCCTGAGGGATGGGGGGGGGGTGGGGGCGTATTTTTCCCCCAGAGCCGTTCTTGCTTATATAAGGGAGGGGAGGGAGAGAAGAGGGTAGGCAAAAGTAAATTGATGGGCCCCTAGGCAGTTTAAGTTTTGGGGGGGGGCTAACCAGTTGTCAAGGTGGCCCTTAGTAAATCTTGTGCCTTATGAAAAAAAAAAACAAAACACGAAACTTTCAGTAATTTTAGAACTGGGCCCCCCTGACTAGTGCTCAGATTTCCTCTACTTCGTTGTGAGTCTGTAACCAATCAGCCCTGAGAGAATAAGTAGCCTGTAACTAATATTGCTGGTAGAAATAATTAACAGACCTTGAGAAACAAACTGTCTGTCCATTTGAAAATGTAACTGAATTATTTTTTTTTTATAACCTGATGAAAAAAAAAATTTCCTGTCAGGTGGTCCACCTTTTATTTAGACAGTTGCCCTGTTTCACTTATCTCTAATAACGGTTCTGACAGTTGCCCTGTTTCACTTATCTCTAATAACGGTTCTGACAGTCGCCTTGTTTTACTTATCTCTAATAACGGTTCTGACAGTCGCTTTGTTTTACTTATCTCTAATAACGGTTCTGACAGTCGCCTTGTTTTACTTATCTCTTATCACGGTTCTGACAGTCGCCTTGTTTCACTTATCTCTAATAACGGTTCTGACGGTTGCCTTGTTTTACTTATCTCTAATAACGGTTCTGACAGTCGCCTTGTTTCACTTATCTCTAATAACGGTTCTGACAGTTGCCTTGTTTCACTTATCTCTAATAACGGTTCTGACAGTTGCCCTGTTTCACTTATCTCTAATAACGGTTCTGACAGTTGCCCTGTTTGCTGCTAAATGATAGAAGAAGAAAATAAATAAAAAAATCCAAGATTTTTGTGGACATAGTTAAAAACAACAACATGTCCATTGTTTGAATAATATCTGACAATAGAGAAGAAAAGGGTTTGACCTGGGGGACAAGAGACACAATGAATGTTTTGTGAAAACATCCGGTCACAATCATGATTGATTTTTCTTTTAAAAACTGTTACATTGGAGTAGTTTAAACAGGTGTGTGTTGAAGTGTGTTTACACGGATCAGTGAATGTGTTTGTCTGCATCCAGGGCCGTACTTAGGGGGGTAGAGAAAACAAGCCAGCCACCCAGGGTCCACACAACCACAAGGGCATCCTTGAAGTGTGTGTGTGTGTGTGTGTGTGTGTGTACATCAAAAGATGAAGTGTTTATTTGTTAGATCCTATACTGTTGTATTATGGTGCCCCTTCTTTCATCCTCACCGTAGCCGATAGTGCTCTGGCCATGGAGGCACCACGGGAGATATAATATATAAATAAATAGATATATAAATACATATATAAATAAATAAATATATATGTATATATATATATATATATATATATATATATATATATATATATATATCCATTGGTCCTCTCACCACCCAACCTTTCAGTTATAGGTTACTATTCTTTTTAGGACTTTGAATCATCCACCCCCCACCCCCTCTACTCATCTAAAAAATAAACAACAACAAGCGACTTGGAAATAAAGTTTAACGGAAAGAGAGGATTTTAGGAAAGTGTTGACCACAACAACAATAACAACATAACTAGGTCACTGTTCGATGGGAATAAATTAAATGTACCAATGGATTAAAAAGTACACACATCCTTGGATATATGGATTTCAACCAGTAAGTATGTGTGGTTGTAGGCCTATGTGTGTGGGTATGAGTATATGTGTATGCGTCCAACTCTATCTATCTATCTATCTATCTATCTATCTATCTATCTATCTATCTATCTATCTATCTATCTATCTATCTATCTATCTATCTATCTATCTATCTATCTATCTATCTATCTATCTATCTATCTATCTATCTATCTATCTATCTATCTATCTGTCTGTCTGTCTGTCTGTCTGTCTGTCTGTCTGTCTGTCTATCTATCTATCTATCTATCTATCTATCTATCTTCTGTCTGACAGTTTGTCCGTCCGTCCGTCCGTCCGTCTGCCTGCCTTTCAGTCTTTAGTCTTTCTTTCTGGTCTGTCTGTATGATTCATGGTTTATAATAAACAACATACAAGTACGCAAATAGATCGATATGTCTATAGCCAGAATAGAGGATACACCAGCAACCGTTAGAAGGAGAGTTTCAGACAGAGAAAAATGTCACATATTTGTGACAACCAGTGATCTTAAGGGGAAAACAGCAGCCCGCCACTGCCACGGGCCATCATCATCTGGTCATTTACCCCCCTCCCCCCCACCCCTCAACACATACTCCTTCTCTTTCACTTGTTATATTTTTTTTTTTGATTTTAAGAAAATAGCGCTGGAGAGTTTAATATGACCGTTCTGATTTTGGCATTTAGAAAAAATCTCGAGTTTATAATATAATAATAGCGATTTGTGCGCTGCGTTAAATCGAAAGTAAAGAATTAATACAACAGTATTCCAGTTTAAAATAGAATCATGAAAAAAAAATCGGATCTGCCCGAAACCAAAAAATAACCTCGCCTGCCGATCAAGCCTAAGGGGATATAACTCTATGCAAATGTTTTGCAGGGTACAGCTAGTAGATATATATTAGTAATTGGCCATCCCAAGTTCATTATTTGAAGTACAACAACATAAGATATTTGATATCTAATGGTTGATCTGTGTTTTACTCACTTTTGCCATGGGGGCTGTCCATTAATTACGTCAACAAAATAGGGGGGAGGGGGGGGGTCAGAAAATTTTTGACAATTGTTGACAAGGGGGAGGGAGGGGGGGAGGTCAAGAAAAATTGACGTCAACAATGTTACTTTTTTAAAATTTAATATAATTACTTAAATAAAGGAAAAATTAAGCAGAGTTTGTAGTCCTGTGTTACACACTCGCTTAACATTCAGTATTTTAATTAAACTAACTATATTCCTACTAATTTTGCCACATAAACATTTTCGAAGCCACCTTTTTTAAGAGGGGGGGGGGTAATCAAATGTTGACGTAATTTTATAGGGGGGGGGTGTCTCTGGAAGTTTGACAAGTTGTTGTCAAGGGGGAGGGCGGAGGTAAAAATCGCCAAAAATTTGTTGACATAAATAATGGACAGCCCCATGACAGCTAATATGGGCTAGAGACAGCCAATATTGATACTTTTTATTTCTATTTATCTGATACTTATGTGGGGAGAGGAGGGGGGGAATGGACCCACCAACATACACATATCTGTTGCACTTTTAAAAAACGTCTTTTGTTTGAGCTTATAGACTATGCGGCGCTCATCATCGGGAAATATTTCTGGGCTCAACCAGGGATTGATCCCTATACCCCTTGCAATGTGAGTCGAGTTCCCTATAGACTTCGCTATTTTATTTCCGATGCTGACACGTATAAATTGGTCAATATAGTTACTATTAATATTTCTGTGATCTAAGTATAATAAAATATAATTTGACTTTTAAAGTTCATTTTAACAAAAAAAAATAAAAAAATTTCTAATTTTTTTAGCGTCCAAAGTGTTTTTCTTGTTTCTCGCCTGTAATCTTTATTAATAATTATTTGTTTATTTTTTTTTTTAGTATGTAAATAAAAACAACAATAAAACAATAACAACAAATACAATAACAACAATCTAGCCAAGTCTCTCAATCAAGACTAGATCACGGGGATAACGATTTTTTTTAAAACTGCTTTATAACTATAACTATAACTATAACCGAACAGTACTCTTAATAGCTGAACTACGTACACACGAGAAAGATTAAAGTGACCTTACCACTGGGGGCGGTCGTGCGGTAAAGCGCTCGACTGTAGACCTTAAAAGGTTACTGTGAGAGCCAAAGGAATTTTTCAGGTCATGGTCTCCATGTCTCCCGTAGTGCCACCATTGTCCTTGCACTATCGGATATGGTGGGAATGTAAGAAGGGAAACTTTAAAAAAAAAAACCGTCCAAATATGATCTCATTATTGCATGGGGTTATCACACATACCAAGGGAATAGTACTTCTGCATTTCTTGAAAACTGAACTACGGTCTTGTGTGGGCGATAACCACTAGAACCCATGTCTATCACTGTATATTGATTCGAAGCACGCTTTAGAAACATTAAAAAAAAAAGAGCTGAGTTTTTTGATAGAGCATTTGAAGAATAATGGTCCAATAAAGCATAAATGAGTGGTTGCCATGGTGATGAAGAGCTTAAAAAGAAACGGAAGTGGTGGCAGTTTCTTCCCCTTCACATCTCCTACTGTTGAGTATAGTCGATTACGTACACCGCGGCTTGTAATCGGACCGTTAATTATTTTACAATTGTCACTGCCTAGAAGTAGTGCTAAATAGACGGTGGTCGTATTCGATACAGTATTTGAAAGATCAGGTCCTGATAGCCAGGAGCTTCGGTATAGAATGTCCCATTCTCTGATCGCTGTCAAAAGTAATTCTCGGTTGAAATACTCAGAAACAAGATTAAGTTAAAGTTTAAAAAATAAATATATACAAAAATTGTGACATGAGATTTAATTACAAATTATTTCAATTAACAGGGTTGCCCGGTTTTGTTGGAGATGACGTATTTCATTTTATTATTTTGATGAAAATTACAGAATGAATAAAAACGATTTTTGTGTGGTATTTTATCAAGTTTATTGATTTTAAGTTTTAATTTAAATTGTCCAGTTTAATAATTATATTTGTTTTTCTTTTGTATCATTTAATGTTTTCTGGTTTTATTTGGTTAATTTAATTCTGTATGTTGTGTACGATGTACGTGTGTAATGATTCCACTGTAATGAGTCTATCTATCTATCTATCTATCTATATATCTATCTATCTATCTATCTATCTATCTATCTATCTGTCTGTCGTCTGTCTGTCCGTCCGATTGTCGTTCCATCCGCCCGTCCGTTGGTCTGTCTATGTCTATATATCTCTATTTGTCTGTCTGTCTGTCTAGGTGTCTGTCCATCCATCCAACCATCTACCCAACCATACATCTATTTACATATCTATCCCTCCATCTATCCATCCATACATCCATACATGCATTTATCAAGCTATCTATCTATCTATCTATCCACATTTCAACGTATGTCATACGATAAAACAAAGATTAAGAATGAAGCCCCCCCAAAAAAAAATCCAACTCCAAATTAACAGACAATGAAGTGACAACATAATTGAAGTTATTGGTTAAACTGAACTTCTTGTCCAGTGAAGAAGATATCCCCCTCCCCCCCCCCACACACACACCCAGACTTTAAGACTAATGCAGCTCACACTGAAATATAAAGGTGGGGCGTAGGAGAAGGGGGGGGGGTGCGGATCGGATATAAGTTGTGTAGCCACTATTGTCTTCCCTTAACCACGTGTCTGTTTTTGTTTTACCTTCAACGTCATGTGACATACCATTATAAAATCCGTACACACAGTAAACGTGGAACATTTCTTTGACTAAAACCAAAATAAGATGAGAGCGAATACATCCGTAGAAATATTAAAAGGAATCTAAAACAAACAAGCTATCATGACAATTTAGTAGCTTCCGTTTCATAATGTTTACAAATTACATTTTTTAATTTTTTTTTTCGCTTTATACTTCAAGATTGAGATGGATGTTTGTGGTAAAATATTTTAATAAGACTTCTAACTTGGTCAATTCTTTGTGGTAAAATATTTTAGTAAGACTTCTAACTTGGTTATTTCTTTCTGGTAAAATATTTTAGTAAGACTTCTAACTTGGTAAAATATTTTAGTAAGACTTCTAACTTCGTCATTTATTTCTGTCCACCTCGTACCCATCTCTCTACCCTCCTCACCCCCTCCCTCCTCCACTTTTCTATTGGCCGCTCCCGTTCTCCTTTACAGTTCTTGTCCAGAAACACTTCCGGTTTCATCTTTTGTCCATGCCAGGGCTGTGTCAGCAATCGTGGCCGGATGGAAGCCTCTCCACAACAAACACTGGCATATTTGTCTTGCCTCTCATTTTTTTTTATATCTATGTGGGGGAAGGGGTTCGTTCCCCTTCTCGGCCTGAATACTCGGAACTGTATTGGTTTCTCAGAGATCTCTTGAATGAACCAGGCTCATTGGCCCCTCAATGCCCTCCCCCCTACTCCCCACCATCCACATCGCCCCTTCTCCTTCCCCCCCCCCCACCCACCGGCCCTTACCCCGTCACATTAAAAAAGTCTCTATTTGTCTGAAACATATCTATCTATCTATCTATCTATCTATCTATCTATCTATCTATCTATCTATCTATCTATCTATCTATCTATCTATCTATCTATCTATCTATCTATCTATCTATCTATCTATCTATCTATCTATCTATCTATCTATCTATCTATCTATCTATCTAGACATATAGACTATATATTCAGTTTAAAAACTACAGCTATTTTTATTTTATCCGTTCCAATAGAATTCCATCCACTAACACAGATTCCATACAGAATGCTTGAATTGTTATAAGCTGGTATATATATTTTTATAGGCTATAATCAGCTTGGACTTTTACATAACTAGGTCAAATCTTTAAGAGACAAAAAAAAATCTAAATTCAAACGTAGACATATATTTTGTATTGACTAGTTATCAAAGGCCCGGTACCTGGACCGGCGAGTAGGCACACAGTTGGAGTTGAAAATGGTGATATATATTTTAGCGCGTTAACCATCAGTCTATATACTTGCAGTGGCCCCAAGGACATGAACAGATTATTTGTAGCCAAAATACATTTGAGAATAGGGACACCTAATAATACATCAAATAAAGTTCATATGTTAAATAGTTCCTCCCAAAGAAAATAATCCTCACTATGGGTAAACATAAACAACAAAGTGTGTCTCAAAGTGTGTCTCACAGTGAGTCTCACGGTGTGTCTCACAGTGTGTCTCAAAGTGTGTCGCGCAGTGTCTCACAGCGTTTCTCACAGTGAGTCTCAATGTGTGTCTCAAAGTGTGTCTCAAACTGTGTCTCAAAGTGTGTCTCACAGTGTGTCTCACAGTGAGTCTCAAAGTGTGTCTCACAGTGAGTCTCACAGTGTGTCTCAAAGTGTGCCTCAAAGGTTGTCTCAAAGTGTGTCTCAAAGTGTGTCTCACAGTGTGTCTCAAAGTGTGTCTCACAGTGTGCCTCACAGTGTGTCTCAAAGTGTGTCTCGCAGTGTCTCACAGTGTGTCTCAAAGTGTGTCTCACAGTGTGTCGCACAGTGTCTCACAGCGTGTCTCACAGTGAGTCTCAATGTGTGTCTCACAGTGTGTCTCAAAGTGTGTCGCACAGTGTGTCTCACAGTGAGTCTCAAAGTGTGTCTCACAGTGAGTCTCACAGTGTGTCTCAAAGTGTGTCTCAAAGGTTGTCTCAAAGTGTGTCTCACAGTGAGTCTCACAGTGTGTCTTAAAGTGTGTCTCAAAGTATGTCGCACAGTGTGTCTCAAAGTGCGTCTCAAAGGTTGTCTCACAGTGAGTCTCACAATGTGTCTCACAGTGTGTCTCAAATTGTGTTTTACAGTGTGTCTCAAAGTATGTCTCAAAGGTTGTCTCACAGTGAGTCTCAAAGTGTGTCTCACAGTGAGTCTCACAGTGTGTCTCAAAGTGTGTCTCAAAGGTTGTCTCAAAGTGTGTCTCACAGTGAGTCTCACAGTGTGTCTCAAAGTGTGTCTCAAAGTGTGTCTCAAAGTGTGTCTCAAAGTGTGTCTCTACATTTCTTTTGTGTGTGTGTGTAAAACATGATTAAAACAAGACCAACTGGCTGCATACGTCATCGCCTCATCACCCCCCCCCACACTCCCATTACTTCTCCTCTCCCCCTCCCTTCAATCAACAACAAGACTGTGGCGTGCTGAAAGGCTTTACACCCCTCCAACCCAACATCGACTTGTGGGGAGTTGATTGAGGTCTTACTGTCCGAGACGTGCACTGCTAAATTGGCTTGTGAAGATCAAAAATATGATTCTCAGCTTATTAAATGGATTTTTTTTCGTTTTTTTTTCTTCTTTTCATCTCTTTTGTCCTCCATTTGGGGGGGGGGGGGGGGAGTTGAGATAGAATCTGTTACACAAGTGCAATTTTCTTTTTTTTCGGTGGACAATCGATACCTCATTGATTGAACTCTAGTTTGTCTGGCTGCATGATGGGGGTGTTCTGTGGAGATTAAAAGACACGCTGAATCGCTGACGGCGTTATGTGCCTGACACAGAAATGGATTCAAATCTTTCCTTTTTGTTTATGTCGGCTGGTTTTTTGCAATGTAAAGGAATAATCTCTGCATGGTCAATTGTGAATGATACTGCAACATGTTTAAAAACCTATCAATCTTGATTGGATCTTATATGGATCTGCCTAAAGATTCTAATAACACAGTGACTTATTATGATAACTAAAAAAAAAAGGGTTGGACATAATCCAGTCCAACAGAGGCTAGATTTGGCTTTTATAATCGCAAGCGAATCTTCTTTGAGTCTAGGGAATGTCCTTTACCTTTATTTCAATACTAGCTGTACCCTGCGAAAACCTTTGCATAGAATTTTATCCCCTTAGGCTTGATTGGTAGGTTAGGTTATTTTAGGTTTCGGGCAGATCAGATTTTTTCATGCAGTACTGTTGTATTAATTCTTTACTTTCGATTTAACGCAGAACCCACACCGCTATTATTTATATAGATATTTACTCAATAATTCTTACTGACTGTAGTGAGCTTCTTCATTTAGAATTTTGATAATTTTATTAAAAAGAAACTTGACCTCTTGCTATCCCTGTAAAACACTATCTATCTATCTATCTATCTATCTACCTATCTATCTATCTATCTATCTATCTATCTATCTATCTATCTATCTATCTATCTATCTATCTATCTATCTATCTATCTATCTATCTATCTATCTATCTATCTATCTATCTATCTATCTATCTATCTATCCTATCTATCTATCTGCCTGTCTATCTGTCTGCCTTCTATCTATCTATCTATCTATCTATCTATCTATCTATCTATCTATCTATCTATCTATCTATCTATCTATCTATCTATCTATCTATCTATCTATCTATCTATCTATCTATCTATCTATCTATCTGCCTGTCTATCTATCTATCTGTCTCTCTGTCTGTATGTCTGTCTGTCTCTCTGTCTGTCTGTCTGTTTGTCGGACTGCCTATTTTTTTCTGTTTACCTGTTTATGAGTAGTTATCCACATCCTGTAAATTCTTTACCACTATAACCTGTTACATTTCTCGTTGATGTAAATGATTTATTGACAGACAGACCAACAGTTGAGGCTTACTTTCAATGTTTCAAATATTTACGTCTCTATTACCATCTCTGTCCTGTCCGTGACCTAAATCAGCCCCCTCCACCTATTCCCCCCATCACCAACCCCCCCCCCCCCCCCCCGCAAATAACGATACAATGGATCACCGCTGACTACTACATCACAGGGATTGAATGAGAAGCGCACCACACATCATGGATTATAGAGCTGTGTTAGAACGGTCGACCACACACCATGGACTATAGAGCTGTGTTAGAACGGTCGACCACACATCATGGACTATAGAGCTGTGTTAGAACGGTCGACCACACATCATGGACTATAGAGCTGTGTTAGAACGGTCGACCACACATCATGGACTATAGAGCTGTGTTAGAACGGTCGACCACACATCATGGACTATAGAGCTGTGTTAGAACGGTCGACCACACATCATGGACTATAGAGCTGTGTTAGAACGGTCGACCACACATCATGGACTATAGAGCTGTGTTAGAACGGTCGACCACACATCATGGACTATAGAGCTGTGTTAGAACGGTCGACCACACATCATGGACTATAGAGCTGTGTTAGAACGGTCGACCACACATCATGGACTATAGAGCTGTGTTAGAACGGTCGACCACACATCATGGACTATAGAGCTGTGTTAGAACGGTCGACCACACATGGACTATGAGCTGTGTTAGAACGGTCGACCACACATAGAGAGCTGTGTTAGAACGGTCGACCACACATCATGGACTATAGAGCTGTGTTAGAACGGTCGACCACACACCATGGACTATAGAGCTGTGTTAGAACGGTCGACCACACCATGGACTATAGAGCTGTGTTAGAACGGTCGACCACACATCATGGACTATAGAGCTGTGTTAGAACGGTCGACCACACATCATGGACTATAGAGCTGTGTTAGAACGGTCGACCACACATCATGGACTATAGAGCTGTGTTAGAACGGTCGGTTAAGACCACACATCATGGACTATAGAGCTGTGTTAGAACGGTCGACCACACATCATGGACTATAGAGCTGTGTTAGAACGTTATTTTTATGTCGACCACACATCATGGACTATAGAGCTGTGTTAGAACGGTCGACCACACATCATGGACTATAGAGCTGTGTTAGAACGGTCGACCACACATCATGGACTATAGAGCTGTGTTAGAACGGTCGACCACACATCATGGACTATAGAGCTGTGTTAGAACGGTCGACCACACACCATGGACTATAGAGCTGTGTTAGAACGGTCGACCACACATCATGGACTATAGAGCTGTGTTAGAACGGTCGACCACACACCATGGACTATAGAGCTGTGTTAGAACGGTCGACCACACATCATGGACTATAGAGCTGTGTTAGAACGGTCGACCACACACATCATGGACTATAGAGCTGTGGTAGAACGGTCGACCACACATCATGGACTATAGAGCTGTGTTAGAACGGTCGACCACACATCATGGACTATAGAGCTGTGTTAGAACGGTCGACCACACACCATGGACTATAGAGCTGTGTTAGAACGGTCGACCACACATCATGGACTATAGAGCTGTGTTAGAACGGTCGACCACACACCATGGACTATAGAGCTGTGTTAGAACGGTCGACCACACATCATGGACTATAGAGCTGTGTTAGAACGGTCGACCACACCCATGGACTATAGAGCTGTGTTAGAACGGTCGACCACACATCATGGACTATAGAGCTGTGTTAGAACGGTCGACCACACATCATGGACTATAGAGCTGTGTTAGAACGGTCGACCACACACCATGGACTATAGAGCTGTGTTAGAACGGTCGACCACACATCATGGACTATAGAGCTGTGTTAGAACGGTCGACCACACTTCATGGACTATAGAGCTGTGTTAGAACGGTCGACCACACATCATGGACTATAGAGCTGTGTTAGAACGGTCGACCACACACCATGGACTATAGAGCTGTGTTAGAACGGTCGACCACACATCATGGACTATGGAGCTGTGTTAGAACGGTCGACCACACACCATGGACTATAGAGCTGTGTTAGAACGGTCGACCACACATCATGGACTATAGAGCTGTGTTAGAACGGTCGACCACACATCATGGACTATAGAGCTGTGTTAGAACGGTCGACCACACACCATGGACTATAGAGCTGTGTTAGAACGGTCGACCACACATCATGGACTATAGAGCTGTGTTAGAACGGTCGACCACACACCATGGACTATAGAGCTGTGTTAGAACGGTCGACCACACATCATGGACTATAGAGCTGTGTTAGAACGGTCGACCACACATCATGGACTATAGAGCTGTGTTAGAACGGTCGACCACACATCATGGACTATAGAGCTGTGTTAGAACGGTCGACCACACATCATGGACTATAGAGCTGTGTTAGAACGGTCGACCACACATCATGGACTATAGAGCTGTGTTAGAACGGTCGACCACACACCATGGACTATAGAGCTGTGTTAGAACGGTCGACCACACATCATGGACTATAGAGCTGTGTTAGAACGGTCGACCACACATCATGGACTATAGAGCTGTGTTAGAACGGTCGACCACACATCATGGACTATAGAGCTGTGTTAGAACGGTCGACCACACATCATGGACTATAGAGCTGTGTTAGAACGGTCGACAGTCAATCTAAAGATGCCGGGTTCGATCCCCTGATCGATCTGTGGTGAAGTTGTCAGACACCACCTACCTCTCCTCCACTTGATCTTAGCTCAGCTAGCCATATATAACATAGGCCAGTTCAGTTTTAATTCATCATCCTACAATTGGGTATGGTTGCTCTATTTATCTGTGTGAAATAAAATTATAAATGAAACCGGACCACCAAATTTTGTTTAAATGTCCTAAAAGAACCTGTAATTCAAGGATTGACTATATTATTATTTTGTTTTTTTTTTTAAATAAAATAAATTAATATAGAGAAATAACTAGACTTACCTTTTATTTAGGTGGGATGGGTTGGAGGTTTAGGGGCATTGTAGACTGTTTTGTCTGAGACGTAAATGATAATGAAGCAACAAGCAGCGAATATATATATATATATATATATATATATATATATATATAGTGCTTTTTTTGTAAAAAAAAAAATACCAGTTCGCACCTTTTTTAATTCTTATTGCGCGTAATTTTAAAATAATTCAATCGTAACAAATTAATAATGTAATAAATTAATAATAAACGTTACAATACAAGAAAAGTAATAATTTTCCCCCCATATTGAAAAAGGTGCCGGTACGCCGAACCGGTGCGTACCGGCACAACCACTGTATATATATATATATATATATATATATATATATATATATATATATATATATATATATATATATATATATATATATATATAACAAAGGGAGAAAGTAAAAGAGAAAGAAAAAGCGGAACGTAGAAATCAACTGAGTAAATCTGCAGACTTGGTTCCAACCAGGTAAAGGGGGGAAAACTTTAATGACCTTATTCTTATCTGTCCACTGGCAGACAGACCGGTCAAGATGGAGACGCCTGGACCGGTGCCGATAGGAGACGAGACGGTCCTTCGCATTGAGAGGGAACGTTTGGTCAGTAGTTGGTAGTTTCTCACAGCGCGTGCCTTTTGGTGGGATACGGCTCTCACCCCCACCCCCCGTTCCTGTGTAAATTGGCTATTTCTATATGTACAGGGTTAGCTCTGTACGCATGTACCTCTATCTATGTATCTATGTACCTATCTATGTATCTATCTATCTATCTATCTATCTACCTATCAATCTGTCTATCTATCTATCCATCTGATTGTTTGTTTTATCTGTTATTGAATGACTGTTATTGCTAATATTTTACATTTGAGATCCATTTAATTCAAGATGGCCGTGCTCTGCCTCAGAGTGTCCACTTTACTGATCTCTTCAACCATTTTTTGTTTACCCTCCGTCGAGCCAATGATCGAATTTGATATTATTGAACATAACCTACGAGACAGATAAAAAAATACCCAAACGACTTCGTATGAAAGAATTTTTTTTTTCAAAATGAGATCCTGTGTAAGAGATCATTTTTCGAAGTATTTTTAATTTTTTAAATTTTTTTTTTACATGTGAGCTAAGTTTTCATTACTTCTGTGAGCCAGCTTAAATATGTTCTAGACAAAATTAGCTCACAGCCTGAGAAAAAAAAACTGTATCACAAAGTGACACTCATATTGTAGCCATTTAATGTACTTGCATCCTTTTTTGTGAGCACATCTTTAAGTCTTTTTGTTGTGTAGCGCGTGATTTAAAAAAAAAAAGTAACGCATTTGCGGAAACTAGCACAATCTGACGACACTGACCAAATATAGTAGTGGTCCCCACCCAACCTTTCTCTAGCCACAGACCGGTCAGCGTTTGATAATTTCACCGCGGCCCACTGGAAAGGAGGTGTGTGTGTGTGGGGGGGGTGGTGTTGATTATTTCTCGTCCATGGAAAGTCGCACAATAACGAGATAGATAAATCAAAAGGAATTAATTTAATGTTTTTTGTTCGGCCCGGTAACATTTCGTTCCACGGACCGATATCGGTCCGCGGCCCAGGGGGGTTGAGGACCACAGACTATAGTAGCTACTTATCATGTTTGTTTATTTCGTGTTTTACACTCCCCACCACCCACTTCTCCTCGACCGTTATATTCCCCACCACCCACCTCTCCTCGACAGTTTTATTCCCCACCACCCACCTCTCCTCGACAGTTCTATTCCCCACCACCCACCTCTCCTCGACAGTTCTATTCCCCACCACCCACCTCTCCTCGACCGTTATATTCCCCACCACCCACCTCTCCTCGACAGTTCTATTCCCCACCACTCACTTATTCTCGACCGTTCTATTCCGCACCCCGCACCCCACGTTCAAATTATCGTCACCAACATTTCATAATAGAGAAAGATTACTTGGACCCAAATAGGACACCCCCCCCCCAACAAACAAAAACAACAACCAACAACATCCGGGGTGTTAATGCATAAAATTATCTGGATGGTTTTTTCCCCCCCCCTGACTTCCTGTTCTCATCTGACCATCACGAAAGTCTGTAGCGATGCAACTAACGCCCCCTTTGGCAGAGACAAAAAAAATTCTGACCCTTAAAGCAGGAGGGGGGACGGGGGGGGCTTACTTTAATAACATCCGACTTTTCAAGACAGATCACTCTTTCTTCCACCAAAATCTTTCTTTTTCTTCTTCTTCTTCTTACTGCACACGCGTTACTTCCCCTTTGCCCCCTGAACATTCAGAAGCGTTAAGATCGTCAGACAAAGTAAGACACCAGATTTCAATACAAATTAAACTGAATTGATCGGTAGACAATATATGTCCTGGAGTGGGGGGTTGGGAAGGGGGGGGGGAAGCGATGCTGCAAGAAAAAGACAGAGGTGGGTTGATACACGGAGAGAGGAAAATAAGGAAAGATAAATCGCGTAAATAAGGAAATATATATATATATATATATATATATATATATATGGATGGGAGTAGGGGGAGGGTAAAGGAAGAGCCCAAACGTTCTTTGACTTCTAATGAGAACTTCCTGGCAACATTGTGGAAGAGAGTGGCCAGGATTATATATATATATATATATATATATATATATATATATATATATATATATATATATATATATGTTGCGTGTCCTTTTTATATACTTCATACATGTTACCGGCTCTTTGGTTTATTCTCTATAAACGTCTCAGGCCCTTTGGTTTATGTTATGAGTTGTGCGTTTTAATTCGAACGTAGAGATGTCAATTTAGCTTAATGTCTGTCTGTTTCACTCTTATTTGATCACTCCTTTGTTACAACTCAAAAACCAACCAAACTCGATGCGTTGTTAGTACAACGATTTATTTACATAAATGTACATCAGAATACAACAAGTCCATAAACGAATACACATTTAAATCCACAGTAATTTGCTCTGCCTCAACTCTAACTATAATTCCTGTCCCTAAAACTCTGGTCACTAGATCTCTCGTAACTATCTCTATCTTCTCTTACTCTCGTTCTAACTCCTCTCATTTTTTTTTTATTAAAAGAGGGAGAGGACGGAGGAAACCTCAATATTTTAAGGTTACAATATCCCAATATCATCATTGGTTTTCCTCCGCCTCTTGGTTCCCACTTTTAGAAAGTTTATTTTTTAAACAAATTACATAATATTAATAAAATATAAAGGGATATAAGTATACATACAAATGCACATGTAGATTCCAAATCTTACTAAATTGTACATAGTGAAAAGTACATATATAAAAGCGTTTTTCCAAAATAAAACGTAGAAATGATTGTGTTATTTATACATATAAATTGTTTCACAGCACCTAACGTTGTAGGTGGTTTATTTTAAAAGAGATAGTTCTTGAGTTTTTTTTTTCTTTCCTCCCCACAACTTCCTTCCCTCCTTTCTCAATTTTTTCCACGTTACCAGTTGGTATGGTGGTTCTGGTAGAGAGAAAGGGGTATTGGGTGTATATTGCGGAGGTTTGTAAAGTAGAGTATCTCAGGTATTTTAAAGTCTCTTTTTTGTGTATATATATATATATATATATAAATATACACATATATTTACATATGTACATGTTTACATATGTTTAAACAGGTTTAGTTTATGAGCGCCTTGTTTTCATTATTTTTTCCATAACAGAAGAAAATTTTTCAATGATTATATCAAATTAAAAGACATGTTTATTTAAGAATAAATTGCTAGCTTATTTTGAATTTTTTCTCTCCCTGGGCGTTTCCTTTGTCCAGTTCTGTTGTCTGTGGGCCTGTGGAAAAAAGGTGTCTAAGGGCTTGTCGTCAGTAGGTCTTGTATTTTCCGTCTGTAGAGCCTGTCTAGCCCCTCCGGCGTCGTTGTCCGTCGTCCGTATTTACTGTCTAGTCTGGCGTCCCATATTGTCTGTCTATATGTCGCCAGGATTAGTATGTTTGTGTCGTGTTGTTGTCTGCTTACATTGTTTGGTATTGTGTTGAGTGTGATTGCTCTATCTGTGTCTAAGTGTGTTTGTGTTGTGGACTGTATTAGGTTATGTAGTGTGCTCTTTGTTTTTTGTATGGCGGGGCAGTGTAAGAAGGTGTGTTTTTCTGTGTCTTTTTGGTATCTTTTCTTGCAAAGGTGGCACATGTCTTGGATGGGTATAGGTTTCATGTTGTATATTAGTCTGTATGTGATTTCTTTCTGTCTATTGGTCATTTGTGAGATGTGTAGATTTTTGAAAGTTTCCGTGAAGTCTGTAATCCCTGTTTCTCTACCCCAGCGAATTCTTTGTTTTTGGTGTTTGTTTGCCTGTTGGATAAGTTGTGTGTATATGTCTTTTGTTGTTTTCACCTGTATTAGTGAAGTGTTGGATTTGTGCGTTTAGGTAACCTGTTTGTAGAACGGGGGTAGTTGTGGTCCTGCGTAGTGTGGTGTGTTGTTGTTTGTCTTTAGGATTGGGTGCAGTCTCTGTCCGATATAATATTCTACAAAAGGGTACTGTCCTATGTTTTGTGTCGCCTGTCCGATGTATTTTACCCTAAGTGCTTGTATTTTTGTTTGTAGGTGTTGTAGGTTGATTCCTCCGTGTAGTTTGTGTTGCGCTAGTAGTGTTGCGCTAAGACTATGGTGTGTGTTTTTAAAGATGAAATTTCTAATTATTTTGTTTATTTGTGTGAGTATTTGCTGTGGTGGCTGTAGTATTGTTGCTTGGTAGAGTATTTTTGGGAGTATGAGAGTGTTTGTGATGATTGCTCTGCCGAAAATTGTCTGTGTTCTGTATTTGTATAGTCTGAGTTTGTTTTCTAATTTCTTTATGAATTCTTTCCATTCTGTGAGGTTGTCTGATGGTGTGCTGTAGTATGTTATTCCTAGTATTTTCTGTTTGTTGGTGATTGGTATGTTGTGTATGTTGTTGGGTGGTGGTGTCTTTTTCCCTAAGTACATGATGCTAGATTTGTTGGTGTTGATGGATGTTCCGCTGCCTTTGCCATATTCTTGTAGTGTTTCGATTGTTTTGTTGATTGAGCGTTCGTCTGTGAGTAGGAATGATGTGTCGTCTGCGTATGCTATGAGTTTCTTTTCTATGTTGTTTGGTGTCTTGATGCCTTTGATCTGTGGGTTTTGTCTGATGCTGTTGAGTACTGGTTCTAAAGCTAATATAAATAACATGGGTGACAGTGGGCAACCTTGTCTAACTGATTTACCTAATGTGAATGTTTTTGTTAGTGTGTGGTTGAGTAATATTCGGCTGCGGGGTTTGTTGTATATTGTGTGTATCCATTGACAGAAGTGTGCTCCTAGGTTTGTTTTTTTTGTAGTACTTTGTGTAAATATGTGTGTGATATTTTGTCGAAAGCTTTTTCTTGGTCTAGACTGAGTATGATGTTTGTTGTTTTCTGATTTTGTGTATAGTGAATTAGGTCTCTAATGTAGTGTGTGTGGTATGTGATGTTTCTGCCTTTAATGCTGCATTGTTGGTCCATGTGTATGAGTTGTGGTAGTTGTGTTGATAGTTTGTTGGCTAATGCTTTAGTTAGTATTTTGTAGTCTGTGTTGAGCAGGGATATAGGTCTGTAATTGTTCACTGTTGGTGTGTTTCCTTTTGGTAGTAATGTGATGTATGCTTCTTTCATGGAGTCTGGCAGTTCTTGTTTGTTGTGTGCTTCGTGTAGTGTTGCTAGGAGTAATGGTGATAAGTCTGACATGAAGTGTTGGTAAAACTCGGCTGTAAGTCCATCTGGTCCTGGTGTTTTGTTCTTATTTAGTTGTTTGATGGCCGTGTGGATGTCTGTAATTGATATTTCTGTATTTGTGTTGTGGTCGTTATCATCTGGTAGTGTTGTCGTGTATTGTGTGTATTTGTCTTGTATTGCCTCGTCTAGTGTGTCTTCTTTGTATAGCTCTTTGAAATGGTTGTAAAAAATGTTTACTATCTGTTCTGAGTCTGTGATTTCGTCTTGTCCTGTGATGATGTGTTCTATTTGTCTTGATCTTTGCATGTGGTCTTCTATCTGTAAAAATGCTTTGGTGGGTGCTTCTGCTGTCTGTATCCTACTCCTAATTTTTGCTCCGTTTAGTTTGTGTGTGGCGAATGTTTGTAGTTTTTGCTCTATTTCTTCTATTTCGGGTGCTTGTGGGTTAATTTGTTTTAGGATGTTTAGCTTTTCTTGTAGTTTGTTTGTCTCTTGTCTTGTTCCCTGTTGTATGTGTTTGCTTATTCCCTGTGTGACATGTCTGATTGTTTTCTTAAAAGTGTCCCAGTGGCTTGCTAAGTTATGTTGGGGTATGATTTGAGTGTATATTTCTATTGTGTGTTTGATTGTGTTTGTGTACTTTGGGTCTTGTAGGAGGCTGTTGTTGAATTTCCAGTGTGGTGAGTGTTTTGCTGTGTTTGTTGGGTTTATCTCTAAAAGCACTGCCTTGTGATCTGTGTAATTTAGGGTATCTTGGAGATGTTGTATATTGTAACTGTGTGTGTTGTCTGGGATGAGGAATTTGTCCAGTCGTCCGGTGTGTGTGTGTCTTGTTTTGCATGTTGTATCAGTTCCTTTAGGGTATTTTTGCCGGTAAGGGTCCATGAGTTTGAATGCTTTTACTATTTTGTCGTATCTTTTTATTGTCTTTATGTTACTTTGCCCGCTTGTCTGTGTTGCTCTGTCTTGTTTGTCTATGGTGCAGTTAAAATCTCCACCAATGATTAAATGGTTCTGTTGCATGTTTTGGAGGTTGTCGTGTAATGTCCGGAAAAAGTCGTATTTGTCTTCCGCATTTGGGGCGTGTATGTTGCAAAGTGTGTATTTGTGTGGTCGGTTGGGTTTCTCTATTTCTACAATTGTTTGTCTTCCACTATTGTTCGTGTGTATTTGTGAGATATGCCAGGTGTCTGAGGTCTGGAGAATAGCGCATCCTATCATGTGTCTTGTTGTCTTGCTGAAAGCAGTGTTCGTGAGTCCTAATTGTGTTGTGATTTGTTGTGCTTCAAGTTCTGTGTTTATATTTGTTTCTTGTAAAAAAATGAAGTCTGGTTTGTGTTTATGAATGAGTTCTATGATGTGGTGTGTCTTACGTCTAAGTCCTTTTATGTTGAGGGACAATAATTTTAGTGTTGGTTCTGTCATTTCTGTCTCTGTTCAGTTGGGGTTTTTGGTGAGATTTTTTAGCTGTTCTGTTGTTTATTTAGATATTGTATGTCTGCGGTGTTTCTGTTTGGGGTGATTCTGACAACAGTCTTTTTCTGCTTGTCCCTAGTTTGCGTGGTTTGAGTGAGGGTGTTGGTGGATTTGTTGGTGTATCGGGTGTATCGGGTGTGTTGCTTGTACTAGAAGTGTTGTAGGTGCTTGATGTTTCTGTATTGTAGCTTGTGTTTAAGGTTGTTTGTTCTGAAATATTAGTGTCTAGTGTTTTTGAGGAAAGGTATGTGTTTGTGTATTCTGTGGATTCAGAAACATTTCTTGAGTCCAGTATCTCCCTGAACCCAAGCTTATGTTTGGTGTTTGAGGTGTCTGAGGTGTTTTGTCTTCTTTGGGTGTCTCTTTTTGTTCCGACCGGATTTGTGGCTTGGGTGTTGAGTTCAGTGTGGTGGGTGTTCTTGGTGTGGTGTGTGTTGTAGGTGGTGCAATAGTTTGAGACTTGGCAGGTGTTGCAGTTAGGGCAGGTGATCTGAGTGGGGCTGTTTGAATTTGGGTGTATAGTTTTGATGTATTTTGTTTGGTTGGTGTGCTTGTATTTGCGGGGCTGTTTTGTGGTTTGTATGTCAGTTGGCGTCTAACTGACTTTGTGTTGGGTGTCGGTAGAAGTGTTTTTTTTGTGTAATGTGTTGTGAGGGCTTGCTTAGTGTGTGTCTTGTTTTTTAGGACGTCTGCGTATGTTCTGTTTGTGTGTTGTCTGTTTGGTTTTTGTGGGCATTTGTTTGTAAAGTGCTCTGTAGATGCACATTGGAAGCATTGTTGCTTCCGCCCTGGCACTTGCACCAGAATTTTGTGATGTTTTTTGTCGTTGAGAGAGATTGTCACGTAATGAGGAATTTCTGTGTGTTCGTCTCCGTCAAAGAGAATTGTCCAAATGTCTGCCCTGTCGGGATGTCTTGTTAAGATTATATTTTCTTTTTTTATGAAAGTTTTTGTTAGTGTTTTTATTTGTTGTGTGCTGAGCGTTTCTGGCACCCAGTGCAATATGGCTTTGTGTGATTTTCTGTTCGTTGTTTTAAATGTGAAAATAGTGTTGTTGATGTTGACGGTGCTGTTGTGAATGTTAGAAATGTTTTTTTTTGTAAGTATTTTCCTCTATGTTAGCGTACCACACTGTTGGGTTTTCGAATCTGTAAACTGCTTTAATTCATAACTACGAACTGCTCCCTCACTAACTAATGTCCGAATCCAGCCCCTATTTATACCCATAACGTCCGTGCCCTAATTACCCTAAGTACGTCACAGTCTCTTCACTATCTAATCTTTCTAGGAGCGTCACCTGGTCGTCATTGTTAACCTGCTAGACTGTCCGACGGCGCCTCCCAGTCTTCACACCTTCGCTGTCTACTATTCTATTGTTTCCCACCTTGCCCTAAGTTGTCTGTCACCTTGTCACTATTATTCGTACTAATCCTAATTCTTAGATATCTACTATGTTAAAAGGTCGAAGGGGATTGTCTCTGTCTCTACATCTACTTTAGCTCGTCACAATATATATATATATATATATATATATATATATATATATATATATATATATATATATATATATATATATATATATACTTATAAGACGCATTTTTTGTCTGTCTGTCTGTCTGTCTGTTCCCTTATAACTCAAGATCCAGAAAAACAGATAACGTGAAATTTGTTACACATACACATAATTACATGGGGAAGGTTATAGGACAGGTTTCGTTTCATCTCGATGGGTAGTTTAATTGTAATTAGTTTTTTATTTTAGTATTTTACTATATTAAAGTAATCTCGACGGCGCCATAAATAAAATTCCTCTGTGACGTCATTTCCTTATGATCGAATAGAATTTGCGCGCTGGTGCTGTATTGCGCCTTTGCGATGCAAAGAATTGTTGATGTTTTTTCATGCTCTCTGATTTGTACAGTTTGAGGAAGGTAAAAGAATGAAGAAGGATTTTAGAAGAAGTGTGAAACCATAATATTCAGTATATATATATATATATATATATATATATATATAGAGAGAGAGAGAGAGAGGGAGGGAGGGAGGGAGGGAGAGATAAAGAGAGAGAGGGGGCAGGGCGAGAGAGGAGGGAGAGAGGTGGAGAGGGGAGGGAGGAAGAAAGAAGGGAGGGAGAGAGAGAGGGGGAGGGAAGGAGAGAGGAGAGAGAGGATGGGAGAAATGGGAGGAAGAGATAAAGAGAGAGAGAGAGGGCAGGGAGGGAGAGAGGGAAGGAGGAAGGGGGAGAGAAGGAGGGAGGGGCGAGATGGCAGAGGGAGGGTGGGGAGAGAGAAATGGGCGAGAGAGGGAGGGAGAGGGAGGGAGGGAGAGAGAGAGGAAGCGAGAGAGGGGGTAGGGAGAAAACAGAAGGTAAACAGAAAACCTTTTTTAAACCCGGGCAAGCCGGGT
>JAGDYQ010000005.1:1346139-1356139 GCA_021962125.1 Bulinus truncatus | reverse complement strand
GTGTATCAAAGTAGATAGAACTCAAGTAGATAGGACACGAGATATACCTCAGTAGATAGACAAAGTAGCATAGACCAGTGAATAGACACGTAGATAGTAAATTACAGATAGACCAGTATAGATCATGGTGACCAAGTAGATAGAACAGTGGTATAGACACGCATAGTACCAGTAGATAGACCAGTAGATAGACACGCAGATAGCACTGTGTGTATAGACCAGAAAACACCACTATCGAAATGGGCCATTTAAATGGAAACATTTACAATTTTAAGTATTTTTTAAATTGGGTCACAAAAAAAGAAATTTGCCGACATGGACCCTTCTCCGCATCTTTTAAAGGGTTGGGGTGGGTGGTGAGTGGTGTGTGTGTGTGTGTGTGCGTGTAGTGTATCGGAAAATAAAGATTTTGTCGCCGGCCATGTTTGCTCAGCACGTCCCCGGTTTGTGCCGAAGATTTTATATCGTCACTGCATACATATACCATTGTGAATTACACTACATCCTTTGTGAGGAGTTATCTTTTCTTATCGAGCGTTTAGACGAGTAGCTTATGAATTTTTGGTTTTTTATTTCCTCGCCTTTTTGCGGTAGCTTGATTTAACATGTGGACTTTATTTTTAAAGTCTTGCTTTAAAACAGTATTAAAATGCGCTCACATAACAACTCACGCAACATGCCCTGCAGTTATCCCGGGCTAGACGGGTTAGTTCAGATTGATCGATCTGTAGAATAAAATTTGTGTCGTATAGCTCCTAACAAAAGGATCCTGAACAGTCAGTTCAGAATAACGTTTGAGCTTGCATCCGTTTTCTATACAGACACTCAAACCCTTGGACCCGAACTCTACACTATGGGGTTCTCTCTCTCATCCTATCTTCATCTTCTTTTCAATTTCTTTAGTCTGAGAAAAAAATTTTTCTTTGTTTTTTCATTGGCGCAAAAGGTTCATAGCTTCGCCTGAGGAGACCAAACAGTTGGTAAGGAAAATACATCCCATAGACCGTCAGTGGTGGTGAATCTCTTGTCGATCATGGTCCAGTTTAGACAACTTTAAAAGTTTGAACCTATCGACAAGAGATTCACCACCACTGAGCGGTGCACGAAATTCTGGGGGATCTTTATTTTCCTTATAATTGTTTAGTCTCCTCGGGAGACCATAACGAGAGATGGGAAATGTTTCATGAACCTTTACGCCAATAGGAAAGCAAAAAAAAAACAAAAAGAAAATTAAACTTTTTTTTTTCTCAGGTCTAGAGCTAAAGGGGGTTGAAGGGAAGATGAGGAATAGAGTTCTGGGGGGGGGGGGGGGGAACCCATGAATGTAAAGAAGTTCGGGGTCTCCAAGGGTTTGGGTCTGTATGACGATTTCTAATGTGATGTAGAGCAGCCGTCGCCATCTTAAGCAGCTCTGGCGGCCAGATAAACGAGAAACAGTTAAAGACAGTGATTCTCAAACGTGTGTTTTGTTTGTTCAGGATCACTTTTTGTTAGGAATGTTACACTGTACGACCTCTTTGTATACGCCCTTGATTCTACAGATGAATGAAATCTGGACTTAACACGTCTAATAACTAACCCGGGATAACTGCAGAGCCTTGTTATATGAATGAGTTGCATGTAGTGATTAGCAGAGCACATTTTGAGATTCACTGGTTTTAAAAGCAAGACCGAACCCCCCCCCCCCAAAAAAAAATAAATGCTGTTGATGGCTTGCAAGGGAGGTAAAAACCAAAACAAAACAAACTTTGACAAGCTGTATGCACGTAATGGCATTGGGGGGGGGGGGGAGATAAAGGGAACGATAACTCGAGCACATAAAGAAAAGATAACTCACACAAATTAAAGGATGTGAACACAGTTGTAATGGCTGAAATATTTTTTGTATTTCTCTCACTGGACAAATAATTCCTAATAATTGTCTCTCTTAGTACAGTGACGTTATAAAGTCTTCAGCACAGCACAAACCAGGACCGTACTTATGGAAAGGCAAACTATGTAGCTGCCTTGGGCCGTCTTTTATTTTCCATTCCCCCCTCCCACGCACGCACACACACACACACACCACTCACCACCCCCCCCCCCCCCCCCCCCCAACTGCTAAAGTGCGGAGAAGGAGGTCCATGTCAGAACTTTAAATTTGCTGTGACCCAATTTAAAAAATACTTAAAATTGTAAATGTTCCCATTTAAATGGCCCATTTGTTGAGCCATCCTTCCACTCCAGTGGTGTTTTCTGGTCCTATCTACTGGTACTATCTACGTGTCCTATCTACTGGTCCTATCTACTGGTACTATCTACGTGTCCTATCTACTGGTCCTATCTACCGGTCCTATCTACTGGTCCTATCTACTGGTCCTATCTACTGGTACTATCTACGTGTCCTATCTACTGGTCCTATCTACTTGTCCTATCTACTGGTACTATCTACGTGTCCTATCTACTGGTCCTATCTACTTGTCCTATCTACTTGTCCTATCTACTGGTACTATCTACGTGTCCTATCTACTGGTCCTATCTACTTGTCCTATCTACTGGTACTATCTACGTGTCCTATCTACTGGTCCTATCTACTTGTCCTATCTACTGGTACTATCTACGTGTCCTATCTACTGGTCCTATCTACTTGTCCTATCTACTGGTCCTATCTACTGGTCCTATCTACCGGTCCTATCTACTGGTCCTATCTACTGGTCCTATCTACTGGTCCTATCTACTGGTACTATCTACATGTCCTATCAGTACTGGTCTTATCTACTGGTCCTATCTACCGGTCCTATCTACTGGTCCTATTTACTGGTCCTATCTACTGGTCCTATCTACTGGTCCTATCTACTTGTCCTATCTACTGGTTCTATCTACTGGTCATATCTATTGGTCCTATCTACTGGTCCTATCTACTGGTCCTATCTACTTGTCCTATCTACTGGTCATATCTACTGGTCCTATCTACTGGTCCTATCTACTGGTCCTATCTACTGGTCCAATCTACTGGTCCTATCTATTGGTCCTATCTACTGGTCCTATCTACTGGTCCTCTCGCCATTGCTTTAAGAAAAATCAATTATTGGAGATTATATTTCTATCATTGAATTGAGAAATCAAAATTAACGATTTGTGTTCGATGCGAACATTTTTTTAATGTTTCAGTAGACATTTAGCCAGCCGGTCCTGTTTTGGTTTTACGCACCAACACACGTTCATGAGATAGATGATACTAATGGATTGATTGAATAGTTGATCAACGACATTTCTTATTGAACAGAGTATATCAAACTTGTTGATTAACGACATTTCTTATTGAACAGAGTATGCCAAAATAGTTGATTAACGACAATTCTTAGTGAACAGAGTATGCCAAACTAGTTGATTAACGACATTTCTTATTGAACAGAGTATGCCAAACTAGTTGATTAACGACATTTCTTATTGAACAGAGTATATTAAACTTGTTGATTTACGACATTTCTTATTGAACAGAGTATATCAAACTATTTGATTTACGACATTTTTTATTGAACAGAGTATGTCAAACTAGTTGATTTACGACATTTCTTATTGAACAGAGTATGTCAAACTATTTGATTTACGACATTTCTTATTGAACAGAGTATGTCAAACTATTTGATTTACGACATTTCTTATTGAACAGAGTATATCTAACTATTTGATTTACGACATTTCTTATTGAACAGAGTATATCAAACTATTTGATTTACGACATTTCTTATTGAACAGAGTATGTCAAACTATTTAATTTACGACATTTCTTATTGAACAGAGTATGCCAAACTATTTGATTTACGACATTTCTTATTGAACAGAGTATGTCAAACTATTTGATTTACGACATTTCTTATTGAACAGAGTATGCCAAACTATTTGATTTACGACATTTGTTATTGAACAGAGTATGTCTAACTATTTGATTTACGACATTTCTTATTGAACAGAGTATATCAAACTCAAAGACAAAGATTTAAAATTATAAAAAAAAAAGATAAAGATAATTGGGTCATGTTGAAGGGTTGACAAAGAAGTTAAATCAAGTCAACAACTGATTTCCAACATGAAAACAAAATATCATATGTTTACGTTTATAACGTCAGTTTGTGTACAGAAAAAACAACTTTCCTGTCTGACCTTCGTTGACCTAATACTGGACCACCACGTCCAGGCTATCGACGTCACCGGACAGTCCAATGACATCTGGACATCTGGTTGATGTTGTTTATCTGCCAGGCCTTTAAAAGTGCACACCAAAAAAAATGTGCGTTTCTTTATTTTTTTTTATTTTTTTTTTGTGATTATTAAAAAGAAACCGTTGATGGCAATGTGGTTTAGGGTGTGAGGGTTAGGGTGTGAGGGTTAGGGTGTGAGGGTCAGGGTGTGAGGGTCAGGGTGTGAGGGTCAGGGTGTGAGGGTCAGGGTGTGAATTGATGTAGTGATATGTATAAGACGTCTTGTGATTGAAATATCAAATTGAATACGTCCTCTGGTAAGGGGAGAGAAGAGCCGCTGTTTTTTTTTTTCGTCAATCAATAAAAGATGATGAAGAGTTATCTTTTCCCATGATGAACTAACTGCTTGAATGGACTCGGGCAATCCATTCATCGCCCACGTCTTTCGTCAACCCCACCTCCCCCCAAACCGTGATGACACCCCACTAGTAAGATAAGACGTTTTACCGGCACGTCGACACAACGTCACCCGATGTCAGGATGTAGATGGCACGTGATCATGTGACGCGGCGCTACAGGTGCGCAATGACTGCACTTTGTTGTCTTGCCTAGAAGACGCCCCCATGTTGGGTCACGTGATATGGCAAACGTCATCCGTAGTTATCCGCATGTCACTCAAAACTGCCCTGCGAAATTTTATAATTCCACTCAATGCGTCTTGTTTTACAAAGACAATGTAATCTCGCGGTCCATCGTTTCCTCTCCCCCCCCCCCAACTCGGATGTTACCATGGAGATAATACAGTTTACTGAACATCATACACATCCTGTAATGGGTCATGAGCATAGTCCACCGCCATATTGTACTTTGGTGCAAATGAAGTACACTGGCATACATAATTTATCTGCACGGTATTTTAAGCATTTAAAAAAAGCTAATTTTATTTTTAGAGCTGTTCAATTAATTTTTTTTTCTTTTCATAACAGAGTACATTTACCTTGTTTTATTGACATAAGTAGTTTAGACCACACTCGACACTAAAACTATGTAACACAAAAATAATTAGGTTAATGTTTAAAATGTTTATAGCAGTTTACTTTAAGCTCAATACGGAAATTTAATTTGTATGTGAAAACCAAAAGGACAGGTTAAATTTATACAAAAAAAAAAATAAAATCAAATTTTCTTAATTTCTTTTTGGCAATCTTTGAGCTCTACGTCATCAATATTGTGCAAACATTGACGTATAGCACCAGCGCCATGACAGCTGCAATATGACCACACCCAACAGTCACTTCCTCTCTATTCCGAACAAAAAAAAACATCCACCATTTTTAATCGATCTGGGTTTGTCTATCTATGGTTTGACCCATTCAGACTCGGACGTAGTGCCTGATAGGACCACCGACCTGATAGGAACACCGATCTGATAGGACCACTGACCTTATAGGACCACTGACCTGATAGGAACACTGACCTGATAGGACCACTGACCTGATAGGAACACTGACCTGATAGGACCACTGACCTGATAGGACCACTGACCTGATAGGAACACTGACCTGATAGGACCACTGACCTGATAAGACCACTGACCAGATAGGACCACTGACCTGATAGGACCACTGACCTGATAGGACCACCGACCTGATAGGAACACTGACCATCAAACCCGTTACATGTGACGTACGACGAAATTGATTTTGTTGTTATGTTTTTCTTCACGCTATCAGATCTCCAATTTATCACACTATCAGATCTCCAATTTATCACACTATCAGATCTCCAATTTATCACACTATCAGATCTCCAATTTATCACACTATCAGATCTCCAATTTATCACACTATCAGATCTCCAATTTATCACACTATCAGATCTTCAATTTATCACACTATCAGATCTCCAATTTGTATCACACTATCAGATTTCCAATTTATCACACTATCAGATCTCCAATTTATCACACTAACGATGCATCTGATAAAATGATTTCAGTTGTTAAACATGTCATTCATAATCGACCAAGAAACGAACTCGAACTTTTAAATTGTATGGATTGTCCGTTAATGGTCGTTCATTTATGGCTTAGAACGAAATAAGGATATTCAAATGGGGAAGAATTATACGATGATTTATGTGTCATTATACGTTATCTTTTAGAGACCGACAATAGTAATAAAGGAACAAAATCAGGTGGACAAAAAGATGGATGGATGGGTGGATGAATAGACAGAGGAAAGTCGGACGGACTGACAGACAGACACACAAACAGACAGACAGACAGACGGGATAGATAGATAGATAGATAGATAGATAGATAGATAGATAGATAGATAGATAGATAGATAGATAGATAGATAGATAGATAGATAGATAGATAGATAGATAGATAGATAGATAGATAGATAGATAGATAGATAGATAGATAGATAGATAGATAGATAGATAGATAGATAGATAGATAGATAGATAGATAGATAGATAGATAGATAGATAGATAGATAGATAGATAGATAGATAGATAGATAGATAGATAGATAGATAGATAGATAGATAGATAGATAGATAGATAGATAGATAGATAGATAGATAGATAGATAGATAGATAGATAGATAGATAGATAGATAGATAGATAGATAGATAGATAGATAGATAGATAGATAGATAGATAGATAGATAGATAGATAGATAGATAGATAGATAGATAGATAGATAGATAGATAGATAGATAGATAGATAGATAGATAGATAGATAGATAGATAGATAGATAGATAGATAGATAGATAGATAGATAGATAGATAGATAGATAGATAGATAGACTGTCAATAAGTGTGCAATTCCCTGTGTTCAGAGATACAACTTTTTTCTTTAAAAAACGACCTAAAACTGTCAAATTGAAGCATTGATTTTATTTGTACTGAAACAAAATATTTATCAGTCTGTCAATACAAAAATTGGTGTTACCGTGTTATAAGCTCAACTGGACTTATTCCTATTGGACTATGAAATATCACATTAAAATATTACTTGGATTGCGTGATCAATATTTAATCAATTAAATCTAATTCAATTTAAATTGAATTTTTTTTTTATTATAAATTTTGTAACTAGTTCCGTATATCATTGTGACCTTTGGTTCCATTTCAGAAGGGCTAGCAAAGAAATATACGAAATACTGCAATAGAAAAGAACACTTATCTTTTATTGCCATGAACACATAACATATAATAGATTTCCTTGTACAACACATTTTTAGTGTACGGACCATTAGCCTTAGGGAGACACCACACCACGTACGGACCATTAGCCTGAGGGAGACACTACACCACATTTTTAGTGTACGGATCATTAGTCTGAAGGAGAGACACGCACGCATTCGAAAGGCGATTATGTCTTAGATGTGTGTGATACATCTACATGTCATACATAAGTGAGTGATTAACATGATTAACTCTGAACATGATTGTCTCCAAACATCTAAACTAAAAAACGATGAATATTTTCAAGTATGATAAGGACGCAAAGTAATAGCACACGTGTCTTTCCTATCTTTTGAGTTAAGCATGTAGTATGATCAGGTCATTACAAATTAATAGCAACTATGAGTGTTTAATTTCGGTTATATAAAACATAATACTGTGTGTCCATCCAGTTACAAACGTCAGCATGGCTGAAGTATCCATAAACAGAGACCGATCAGTTGAACCAATGAAAATACTCCCCATTGTATCTTTCTATAAATCCAGTGACAATAGGGAAATACTGCAAAGAGAACAAATTGTAGACTCACCACCCACCCACCCCTCCAGCCCCCTCCCTCACTATCAGTAATTCGCATTCACTGTTCTGTGCGTGGACGATATCTATAGAAGAGGAGTATCTAAATTATGTGTGCCCTTCATACTGGGCTTTTATTTTTCAATACGCTCCTGTAAAGGATGAGTTGTTTTACCTCATACATCTCATATTATTCACAAAATGGTGTGTCTATGTTTGTTTGATTTGTTTGCAGTAGGCCTTCCCTTCTTTCCTCCCCCACCATAGCCGACAGTGAAGCAGCCATGGATGCAGCACGGGACCAGAGGCGTACCTAGAGTCTGGGGAGGAAGGGGGTCCAAAATCCAAACTCCCCCAGGGACCCCAGCTTTAAATTACACTTTACATTAAATATTAAGTACATTATCTCATGTCATGGTGTCGAATGTCAAAATGCAGGGGCCCCTAAAGAGGCCAAAGCCCCCCCCACCCCCAGAGCCCTCAAACCCCTAGTTTCGGCACTGCCACGGAAGACATGAGTAGCTGGCTGTATAACCCAGGCCACATTTCTATAAATCCCCAGTCATGTACATATACTTGTGTAAGCATCACAGCCTAGCGTGTAAGATAAAGTCAATGACGTACCATTAACTTTCCCTATATGTGTCTCAATATCCCCATGTCATTAGCCAGTGTTTAGCTAAAAATACATCCCCGCGTGCGACGACCAAATTTAAGCCCCGAGAAACTGACGTGATTTCCGACCTCGTTTCATATTTGTCCCAATATATATATATACTAGTTGCAAGTACCCGGCTTTGCCCGGGTTTAAAAAAAGGTTTTCTGTTTACCTTCTGTTTTCTCCCTACCCCCTCTCTCGCTTCCTCTCTCTCTCCCTCCCTCCCTCTCCCTCCCTCTCTCGCCCATTTCTCTCTCCCACCCTCCCTCTGCCATCTCGCCCCTCCCTCCTTCTCTCCCCCTTCCTCCTTCCCTCTCTCTCCTCCCTGCCCTCTCTCTCTCTCTTTATCTCTTCCTCCCATTTCTCCCATCCCCTCTCTCCTCTCTCCTTCCCTCCCCTCTCTCTCTCCCTCCCTTCTTTCTTCCTCCCTCCCCTCTCCACCTCTCTCCCTCCTCTCTCGCCCTGCCCCACTCTCTCTCTTTATCTCTCCCTCCCTCCCTCCCTCCCTCTCTCTCTCTCTCTCTCTCTATATATATATATATATATATATATATACTGAATATTATGGTTTCACACTTCTTCTAAAATCCTTCTTCATTCTTTTACCTTCCTCAAACTGTACAAATCAGAGAGCATGAAAAAACATCAACAATTCTTTGCATCGCAAAGGCGCAATACAGCACCAGCGCGCAAATTCTATTCGATCATAAGGAAATGACGTCACAGAGGAATTTTATTTATGGCGCCGTCGAGATTACTTTTAATATAGTAAAATACTAAAATAAAAAAAAAAACTAATTACAATTAAACTACCCATCGAGATGAAACGAAACCTGTCCTATAACCTTCCCCATGTAATTATGTGTATGTGTAACAAATTTCACGTTATCTGTTTTTCTGATCTTGAGTTATAAGGGAACAGACAGACAGACAGACAGACAAAAAATGCGTCTTATAAGTATATATATATATATATATATATATATATATATATATATATATATATATATATATATATATATATATATATATATTGTGACGAGCTAAAGTAGATGTAGAGACAGAGACAATCCCCTTCGACCTTTTAACATAGTAGATATCTAAGAATTAGGATTAGTAATGAATAATAGTGACAAGGTGACAGACAACTTAGGGCAAGGTGGGAAACAATAGAATAGTAGACAGCGAAGGTGTGAAGACTGGGAGGCGCCGTCGGACAGTCTAGCAGGTTAACAATGACGACCAGGTGACGCTCCTAGAAAGATTAGATAGTGAAGAGACTGTGACGTACTTAGGGTAATTAGGGCACGGACGTTATGGGTATAAATAGGGGGCTGGATTCGGACATTAGTTAGTGAGGGAGCAGTTCGTAGTTATG
>JAGDYQ010000005.1:1312255-1345639 GCA_021962125.1 Bulinus truncatus | reverse complement strand
GTGGGGTCTCTATAGCCGTGAGGGTTCTCTATAGCCGTGGGGGTCTCTATAGCCGTGGGGGTCTCTATAGCCGTGGGGGTCTCTATAGCCTTGGGGGTCTCTATAGCCGTGGGTGTATCTATAGCGGTGGGGGTCTATAGCCGTGAGGGGTCTCTATAGCCGTTGGGGGTCTCTATAGCCGTGAGTGTATCTATAGCCGTGGGGTCTCTATAGCCGTGGGTGTCCCTATAGCCGTTGGGGGTCTCTATAGCCGTTGGGGGTCTCTTTAGCCATGGGGGTCTATAGCTGTGAGTGTATCTATAGCCGTGGGGGTCTCTATAGCGGTGGGTGGTCTCTATAGCCGTGAGGGTCTCTATAGTCGTGGGGGGTCTAGAGCCGTGGGGGGTCTCTATAGCCGTGGGGTGGTCTTTATAGCCGTGGGGGGTCTTTATAGCCATGGGGGTCTCTATAGCCGTGACGGGTTTCTATAGCCGTGGGGGTCTCTATAGCCGTGAGGGTCTCTATAGCCGTGGGGGGTCTCTATAGCCGAGGGGGTCTCTATAGTCGTGAGGATCTCTATAGCCGTGGGGGGTCTCTATAGCCGTGGGGGTTCTCTATAGCCGTGAGGGTCTATAGCCGTGGGGTCCTATAGTGGTGGGGGTCCTATAGCCGTGGGGGCCCTTTTTCACCTACCCATAAATTTGGCCCTATGTGAGTGTGGGTGGGCGCTGTATAATGAGCAGCGAGGGATGAAGTAATCGGTCATTGAGTGGTCACTCACAGTATTGACTTGTCCATGGGCACCACGTTGAAGACGTCCTGGCTTCGGACATTGATGGCGTGCCGGACACCATAGAGAAAGCCGTCAGCCATCCTTGTGTCCTCCACAATCACTGCTGTCTGCTTCATGTTGAACTGACCAATTATCTGGGTGAGTGCCTTCCCCTGGGCCTCCGGGCTTGGATTTAACTGGACAAAGTGGCCACCTTGTATGAACTGGAGGGACAAGTACAGAACAAAAAAAAATAATGAGATGAGAACAAAATTATTTTGTCGTCAAAGATTTTTTTTTACTGCTTGAACACAATAATCCTTTAGCGTGAGCACATATAGACAGTCACAGACAAAACACAGACAAAACACAGACACATACAAAAGATACAGAAAGACACAGACAGACAGAAAGACACAGAAAGACACAGACAGAGAGAAAGACACAGACAGACTGATAGGCAAACACACAGACAGGCAGATGGATATTTCATACTTATTGATAACTGATGGATTGGTTAATGACTGGTTTGAATGTGGACAGACAGGCAGGCAGACAGACAGACTGACAGATAGATAGATAGATAGATAGATAGATAGATAGATAGATAGATAGATAGATAGATAGATAGATAGATAGATAGATAGATAGATAGATAGATAGATAGATAGATAGATAGATAGATAGATAGATAGATAGATAGATAGATAGATAGATAGATAGATAGATAGATAGATAGATAGATAGATAGATAGATAGATAGATAGATAGATAGATAGATAGATAGATAGATAGATAGATAGATAGATAGATAGATAGATAGATAGATAGATAGATAGATAGATAGATAGATAGATAGATAGATTGGTTTTTCCAATATGTGTATTTTCAAGTCTTTGATAGTTGTGATATGGAGATTTGAAAATGTCGATTTTTTTTCTCATGTAACGTAAAATTCAACCAATAAACAAATGTAAGCACACACCTAGATTTAAAACGAAAAATTATCAAAGATAAACCTAAACAACAATGGTAGCAAAAAAATGGTCATCTGTTGATTTACATTCGATACACCGTGCTGCTCTATTGAGGAAGCGTTAAAACAAACAAAAAAAAACTGACCAGTTGGTGGCCAATATCCTGATACACGAGATTGTAATGAAATCGATATGTTGTATTGAGACCTGATGAAGTTGTATTGATTGTTTGTATTTGTTGCGTTGTTGTTGATTTTTAATCTTGACGTAATCTTGATTGAGTAGGATTGATTTGGGGGATTTGTGTCATATCGTGTTTTGTGGTGATTGTTCTTTTTAATATGTGTGTGTGTGTGTGTGTGTTTGAGCGAGTTTGTTTTGAAATGAGTGTGTGTGTGTGTGTCCGCATAGCTCAGATTTAGTTTTATTTTATTGCCAAGCTTCTCGAAATGTCTCCTTTCTTTACGATCAAAATCATTATAATTTACTATAAAAAAAATAATGTTCTGAAAAAAATAATCATAATTGATCTCTGAACCTCAGAACGTATAAAACCATCTGCTAGTTTCATCCGTTCTTTAGATCTATGGTTTCATCTTGACCAAAATCATGGCTACTATCTGACCAGAGCATTAAGACCCGAGGCATCCCTATAAATGAGATCGTCACCCATCGATGCAGACCCCCCCTCACCCCACCCCCGGAAGCGAATGTGAGATAAACTTTGACATAACGGACTACAGGATTTTAACTCTTCCTTCCTATTTCTAAACCTCTCACAACTCCATATCCCACAGACACAGAGCTGTGAGAGTCGACCTTCACCGAGCTAATTCAAGGAAACGCAAGGTTATCTGATCGCCATTGGATCGAAAAAAAAAAGCTGTTTATCGAATAGAGCTAAAAAATATTGAGAAAGAGAGGGAGAGAGAGGGAGAGAGAGAGATAGGGAGAGAAAGAGATTAAGAGAGGGGGGAGAGAGAGAGAGAGTTGGAGGACTGACGGAAGTGTTAGTTTCCATTATGAAAAATTGAAATGGCTTTATTTCGTGAAACAAAGAAACATCTAATATAATAATAGCGATTTGGGATCTGCGTTAAATCGAAAGTAAAGAATTAATACAACAGTATTCCAGTTTAAAATGAAAAAATCGGATCTGCTCGAAACCAAAAAAATAACCTAGCCTACCGATCAAGACTAAGGGGATATAACTCAATGCAAAGGTTTTGCAGGGTACAGCTAGTATGTATATAGATGTGTACGAAAAACAAACAGCGACTCAGGAACTAGACATTTGTTTATCTTTAGTGGACGCAGGGAGGGGGTGCGGGGGTGGGATGCTAGAAGGACGAGTTAAAAATAAACATCAAATGTTATCCGTGGAAGAAATACAATGATCGATAAGAAAATAAACAGACAATAGTTTGGTATGTGTCTTATAAAGTCAGACCGTTGACAATATAAAAAAGGGTAATTTTGTAAAGTATTCCATACATACAATCAGCTAACAATTTAGAGTATTCTATACATACATTCAGCTAACAATATAAAGTATTCTATAGATACAATCACGTAACAATATAGAGTATTTTATAAATACAATCAGCTATCAATATAAAGTATTCTATTCATACAATCACCAAACAATACAGAGTATTCTATACATACAATCAGCTAACAATATAAAGTATTTTATAGATACAATCAGGTAACAATATAGAGTATTTTATACATACAATCAGCTATCAATATAAAGTATTCTATTCATACAATCACTCAACAATACAGAGTATTCTATACATACAATCAGCTGTCAATATAGAGTATTCTATTCATACAATCAGCCAAAAAACTCATTTTGCCAAAGAAACAGACTCATTATATGAGTGCCTAGGAGATAGATTAAGGAATTAACCAATCGTATGTCAGTATCTCGACTCTTCTAGCCAAGATACCACCAGACGTGGAGGGATGACGAAGGATATCGTTCAGCAGGTGTCAGGCCATTACCTCAGTATGTGTTGCAGCGACTGCACCGAAAGTCTTGGTTAGTAGCTATAAATAGGCTCCAATTGTATTATGATGTGTTTAAGTCTGTCTTCTTGTCTGACCAATGTTGGCTTTCCTTCATTCAATTAGGAATGTATAACCTTGATATTTAATCAGGAATGTATCACCCTGCCATTTCATTAGGAATGTATCAGCCTTGTCATTTAATTAGGAATTTATCACCCTGCCATTTAACTAGGAATGTATCAGCCTTGTCATTTAATTAGGAATGTATCAGCCTTGTCATTTAATTAGGAATTTATCACCCTGCCATTTAATTAGGAATGTATCACCCTGTCATTTAATTGGGAATGTATCACCCTGCCATTTCATTAGGAACATATCACCCTGCCATTTAACTACAAATGTATCACCCTGCCATTTAATTAGGAATTTATCACCCTGCCATTTAATTAGGAATGTATCACCCTGTCATTTAATTGAGAATGTATCACCCTGCCATTTAATTAGGAATGTATCACCCTGCCATTTAATTGGGAATGCATCACCCTGCCATTTCATTAGAAATATATCACCCTGCCATTTAACTACAAATGTATCACCCTGCCATTTAATTAGGAATGTATCACCCTGCCATTTAACTACAAATGTATCACCCTGCCATTTAATTAGGAATGTATCACCATGCCATTTAACTACAAATGTATCACCCTGCCATTTAACTACAAATGTATCACCCTGCCATTTAATTAGGAATGTATCACCTTGGGCTATGATGAGTTCAGTATGCAGACATACTTTCGCACCCTTTGGTGGGTAACAGTCACGAAAAAAGGTTGAGATCCGCTGAGTTAAGTCCATTGGTTCATTTAGAGATAATAAAATACAGAAACGAAACAATGATCGAAACAAAACATTACAATCACGTGATAATAATTATAGAGGTTTTATTTTTTTTTTATTTTTTTTTTTTTGCAATCATCATAAGGACGATTGGTCTGAGAACTGTCAAGATAATTAAACGTACACACGTGACATGGCATAGCTAATGGAAGTTTACTTTCAACAGCTGCCATTCCCTCACTCCCACGCAATTGTACACACACACACACACACACACACACACACACAAAAGGTAACTTAGAGTCACTCAACAATTCGTGACAGGGCCCTTATTTCAGCTCGCCACTTGAACGTCTTTATCTGGAGTGCCCAAAAGCGCAAGTGGACGAGGGTCAGTGAGATGGCCAATAAACGTTTCGTATACATAGGAAATAATTTACTCGTAGAAATGTTATTACTGATACAGATGTGTTAACGTTATCCCCCATATGAATAGATATGTTTTTTTTTTAAAAACTTTGACTCCTTATACCAGAGTTGGCGAGAAATCGGAGAGGGTCACAGTCTGTTCACATTTAAATGAAACAATAGCAAAACTCATCCAAGAGTCGAGTTGACCCAGATACCAGGGGGGCACCAACATGTGGGACAATGGCAGGCGCTGTCAGATTTTTCATAAAGAATAAAATATTGTTACCACGTTACTATTACTAAGGGGCGTCCACGTTACTATTACCAAGGGACGTCCACGTTACTATTACCAAGGGGCGTCCATGTTACTATTACCAAGGGGCGCCCATGTTACTATTATCAAGGGGCGTCCACGTTACTATTACCAAGGGCGTCCATGTTACTATTATCAAGGGGCGTCCACGTTACTATTAGCAAGGGGCGTCCATGTTACTATTACCTGGGGCGTCCACGTTACTATTACCTAGGGGCGTCCACGTTACTATTGCTAGAAGGCGTCCATGTTACTATTATCAAGGGGCGTCCACGTTACTATTACCAAAGGCGTCCATGTTACTATTACCAAGGGGCGTCCACGTTACTATTGCCCAGGGGGGGTCCACGTTACTATTGCCAGGGGGCGTCCACGTTACTATTGCCAGGGGGCGTCCACGTTACTATTGCCGGGGGAGTCCACGTTACTATTGCCAGGGGGCGTCCACGTTACTATTACCTAGGGGCGTCCACGTTACTATTACCTAGAGGCGTCCACGTTACTATTACCAAAGGGGCCCTCAGATTCGCGAGCAGTAATTGTGAAAGCTTTTCTGCAACAGGCCTTCAAAAATGCTTTGGCTGGGGTCCCAATAGGTACCTTTGCCAAGGGATATCCTAAAACGTAAAAGAGGCACTGCAAGTAAATTAAAAAAGTAAAGTTCTCTTAGACCTAGTGGGCCATCGGGCAGATGAAGTGTAGAATTAATCTGTTTCTATTAACTTGGCATATACATGAAATATGTTGTTAGCACAACGCCCAGTCGCCTTTTTACTCCCCCTGTTTAAGTCAGATACCCATTTAAAGCTGTTTCGACTTGTGGGACGACTTTGAAACAAAGTTCACCTGGAAAGATTTTATAGAATCGAACCCAGGACTCTCAGGTCGACAGGCGAGTATCTATGCCACTCGGCCATTCCTCCGACCTGCAAGTAAATTACCAAAAACCAAAAAAAAAAAACATTCCAGATTATATTTTTTAATGGTTTCCAACCTCATCTCATTGTCCCCTGAGGTCCGAACCCATAACTTACCCTACATTGCCCAGGCAGACAAGCCTGGGCTCCACAGCAGTGACCAGTGTAAATAAAACGTTAACAACTTTACAATAGACATATGATGGCCGTAAAAGACTGGAAAGGGGCGGACCTGGGGGGGGGGGGGTCTAAACTAATTTAGATCTTGAGTACCAGATAAGGCGGAGATGTCGCGGGATGGAAACCAAATCCCGGCTCCGAAATGTTTCCCTTTTTTTTTATTTGGCTCATAAAAAGAAAAAAATCTGGTCAAATGGATTATGTGCCAGGATGGCTGTTTGGTTGGATGACCTAAAGGCTAATTTAATCAAAGACGGTCAGCGATTTTTTTAAGACACTTTTTTTTTCTATTAAAGAGTACGGTAAAACTGCCCTTTTTCTGCAGACTTATCCCATTTAGCGATAGCTCCAGAGAGCTCCAGATAGCTCCAACAGAAATGAAGGGATATCTTACTTTTTTCTTTGTTGGTTTCCATTCTATTTTCTGATCATAAAGTGTTAGAAAGGTACTAGCTTAGAAAAATTATGTTCAGAATAGCTACAGCTAGGCTGACTACAATACAGCTATAAGCTAAATGATAGCAACTATTGTAACCTTTGACCTCGTAATACATCCGACTAAGATCAATTCATCAGTGCAAGTGCAAGACAAATATTTTCATACAGTAAAATATAAATAGCAAAGAAAACAAAGAAGGAACATCAACTAAATTCATCATCTACAGTCTACACAATGTGTCATCGACAAAATGTATCATCGCCAAAATGTATCATCGACAAAATGTATCATCGACAAAATGTAACATCGACAAAATGTATTATCGACAAAATGTATCATCGACAATATGTATCACGCTTCACCGATAAAATGTTTCATCGACAAAATGTATCATGTATCATCGACTAAATGTATCATCGACACAAATTTTAAAAAAAGTAAAAACTGCATTCATAAATTATTGAAAAACATCATATTATCATAACTTAAAATAGATATACGGAAATAACAACGCGTATAACAAATATATACTTTTTAATGATGGCAAACACTACTAGATCCAACCGTCAGAGTAAATATTCAACACAGAAACATGAGCCGTGCGTTCAAGCCTTTAGGATCTCCACAGTGGACATCGGCATACCAGATGGCGCTTTGCGTGGTGTCTAGTTGCCTGACTCCGGGCCGTCCAGGGCTGGAATCGATACGTCCATACAGACGGTCAATGTTGACCATGTGAAACGACATCTGCTACAGGAGATCCAGTTTCCTGGAAAGCAGATGAAGTTTCCGGTCAGCTGCGGACACTGGTCAGTTTTATTTTTCTTTTCCTTTTTTTTTTCTTTTGTGGACATCATGTCTTTACTTGATAATTAACTTGACTGGAGCGAGTTATTTTTAGAATAGTCCAGTTCAATAGTGAGCTGGGCTAAAGAAGTGGACAGTGAGAGTAAGGTTTGGCATGATAAAGTCCAGTTCTGATCGTGAGCAATCATATTTCTAGCACCGTGTGTTAGGTGTGTAGGTTCGGGGGCTACATTACAACGCAGGGGCTAATTAGCATGAGTGGCACATTGGGGCGGACTCTAAGTATGCCGCCCCATTTCAGTGCGAAATTGTACTTAAGTACGGCAGGTGCCGCCCTCCACTGGAATGAAAATAATATCACTGACAGAAAGTAACTTTCAAAAAAAATAATAACTCTTCTTGTTTATTAAGGTATAACTCTTTGGCAAATGGGATTGGAATAAATTTGAAAGTTTGAAGTTATTTGGTTTAACTGGGGTACATTCTTTATGAGGCCCGTAAATAAAAAAAAAATGACACAGTAAGATACTGAGCCGATCTCACGTTTATGGAGGGAGGCTCTAGATAAAAGTATTTATGAGGGCCCCCTAGGCTAAAGTACATTTAGTGACCCCCAGAGAAAGGAATATTTTAGGGCCTTTAGTAAAATGGCATTTAGGACCCTTAGAGAAATGAACTTGTGGGGGGAGTAAAAGTTTAACATTATAAAACATATACAGTTCATTGAGGTCAGGTGAAGTAGAGTTCATCTGTTTCCGTAGTCATGGCTACTCTACGGGATTGTGTGGCTAGTTCAATGCACAGTTAAGGAGGGATCCTTCAAAAACGAAGCCCCTATCCAGCCAACACGTCTGCCTTTCGCTAAGAACGGCCCTGACGTGATAGCAACATAAACACCGTAGCCCTTTAGCTCTCAAGTAGAACCTCAAAAAACATCAGCTCGGAGCCTTAGTACAAAAATAAATATTGATGTCAGCAGGGCCGGAGAAAGGGTGGTGCATCCCGAGCACACGCCAGGATCTCCCCTATCTCCTTTTCCTGCTCTGTAACCGGCTCTGTAACCGGCTCTGTAACCTGCTCTGTAACCGGCTCTGTAACCTGCTCTGTAACCGGCTCTGTAACCGGCTCTGTAACCGGCTCTGTAACCTGCTCTGTAACCTGCTCTGTAACCGACCCTGAAACCAGCTCTGCTCACATAATGACTTTGCAGTTTGTTGGTGTGTGTGTGAGATATCAGAGCCCCCCCTCCCCCTCTACAGTAAAGTGGATTTAGTCAGGGGGGCCCAGGATTATCTAGCGTCAGACATGATATCAGAAATGTGGAAACTATAATAACCAACACCTTCATCTGGGACACAGTCTATTAAAACGCCCGCCGTCAGATGGCGAAGGCGGCAATTATATTACACATAACTCTGCACCGCCAATAGTCTTGCCCACTATCTACGTGCACTGTTATGGCATTAGAAAAAATTTGACTTGACGTCAATCGTGTAACAGTGCACACACACACACGCGCGCGCACATACAATAATAAATAATCAGATCAATGGAGTTCCCTGCGGCGATTGGCTCGCTGCTGCCAGAATCAACATTGTGACACAAGATGCAGATAGGAGTGGCACTGTCATGTCAAACTCTAATTAGCTTCGTCTAATCTCCGCGCCAACCAACCCTTCCCACGGACAGTGAGCCCGATGATGATACTTTAGTGAGCCACAATAATGTCTCACGTTCATTGAGCAGCGTGTCTGATAATTTTAACAGGAATTTGACCCTCCCTCTCTTTGTTCCCCCTCCCTACCTGCTCCCTTGGCGATCAGAGGTTTTAGTAAGATAATATGGCAAGATGATATCTACCATTATCAAAGAGTGGTTATTAGTTTAAACAATAGTGCTATCACAGTTATCAACGAGAGGGCTTTTTAGATGTCCGGCAACGCCAAGTCTCGTGAAAAGAACTCTCCAGATTTTTAAATTCCATACGGTAAAGACTCTAAAAAGTTCTGTATCACCGAATAACCGAGTCAATCAATGTATGTGATATTAAGATAATCACACAAAAACACAGTAGAATCAAATACTTGAATTCTATAATTGTATCATTCTATGTTAGTAGCGCCGCAGAAAAAGTCAGCGACGCCTGGGGTGGATTAGAAAAGTTACCGCCCAGTTCCGCTGTCAAAATAAATACTGAAGTGACGAAAATATCTCCCCCCCCCCAAAACCCCATTTTTTTTTTTATTTTCGCGGTTAACAAAGTGTAAAATGAAGTCTCAAGTAACTATACAAAACACAGTATCCGCTGCTACATACTAGTCGTTCTGATTGATGGGAAAATTGGGCTGCTGTCTAGAGCCCCCTACACTGCTAAGAAGGGGGGCCCCCTGCATGAGCTTTTGACATCCGCTAAAAATGGAAATCGGTGCACTTTTCTGGGGGCCCCGGACTGAAAAGTTAACTTTTGGTGGGGGGAGGGTCGTAGGGGCCCTAATTTTAAGACCGTTGGGGGGCCCATTAATTGCAAGCGGCGACCATTGCAGCTTTTTTTTTTTACTCCAAATGAACTTCAGCATAGGGCTTCCAAAACACATGTGACTAAGGCCTAGACGCATACTATTACCTAGGGCCCTATAGCGAAACATCGCCCTACTAACGGCTCTGGCGCCACGAATACACTTTGGTCAGCCATGTATCAGCTGCTAGAGACCATTGGTCCACTACAAAAATCCATAACCTTGCAACAAGTCTTGCAACTCACACAAAAATAAAGAGAATATGAAATAACAACAGCACTCACACAAACAATGAGCAGAAACAAAAAATATCGAATCAGGCAACATCGGAAATTGAGGGGCAGGAGGGAGGGGGGGGAAGAGAATTAAAAACAATAAACATTCGAGGGAGAGAAGAAAGATCAACATTCATCCTACAAGGGTATTAAGAGTTATCGGTAGTGGCAATTGTTTGTTGTTTCGCTGTTGCGATGTTTATTGATGGAACGTTTTGATAACACCCATCGTCATAACATGGCAATCTATGACACTGTGTGGTTGGTAGAAGGCGAGGGAGGGGGCGTGGGGACTGAAACGGGATGGGTGGGGGGGGGGGGAGGGCTTACCTTAAATAAACAGAAGGACGACTCTTCAGCCTACTAATAAACAGAGTTAACTGCCCATAGTGAACACAGTGACTCCCCGGTACGAGAAAGAATAGGACGTCAAGTTTATGTGTAACGGACGTCAAGTTTATGTTTAACGGACGTCAAGTTTATGTTTAACGGACGTCAAGTTTATGTTTAACTGACGTCAAGTTTATGTTTAACTGACGTTAAGTTTATGTTTAACTGACGTCAAGTTTATGTTTAACGGACGTCAGGTTTATATTTAACGGACGTCAAGTTTATGTTTAACTGACGTCAAGTTTATGTGTAACTGACGTCAAGTTTATGTGTAACTGACGTCAAGTTTATGTTTAACGGAGGTCAAGTTTATGTTTAAACGGGGCGTATACAATAAATTGAGATATCAATAACATGTATTACTTGCTTAACAGTGTTACAGACTCATTAAAAAAGCAATTGTAATATGTGCAGACAGACAGAGCATTAACCAGTATTAGTAACAACCTGGCCAGACCACGCCCTACGCCCCACCCAAATTAAGCCACGGCATACATGCTTGTTTCATTTATGTAGTATATTTCATGTGTCATTTATGTGTCATGTGTATGCCATATATCATAATCGAATCGTTTCAAAGGTATCGATGATAAAGCTACAACATCTTAAACGCTAGTGGCAAGCTATTTTTTTTAATAGATAAAAATAAGTCAAAATCAAATATTTCATAAATCGCATTAAAAAAAGGGGGGGGGGGGGGAGAAAAATTCTAAGAAGTAGTGCTCACATACTACGTCATAAGTCTGTCTGAATGCCTGCTCATGTTCCTGTGAGTCTGTTAATGACGAGATATCATGACATAAATTTAATCAATGAGAACATCCTGGAGGTGGGAAGGGGACGAGGGGTGCTTTGTAGAATCGATTACTTCAGCTTATATCCTGGTGACAGTTATAGTATGAAAATATGTAATAGTGGTAACAGCTGTGAGAATAAAGTAAAGTTTTATAGCTGTCAAATTGAAGTCAGCTTTAACAGTTGTGAGAATAAAGTAAAGTGTTATAGCTGTCAAATTGAAGTCAGCTTTAACAGTTGTGAGAATAAAGTAAAGTGTTATAGCTGTCAAATTGAAGTCAGCTTTAACAGTTGTGAGAATAAAGTAAAGTGTTATAGCTGTCAAATTGAAGTCAGCTTTAACAGTTGTGAGAATGAAATGAAAAACTCTGACAGCCGTGAAGATGAAGTAAACTTTTAACAGCTGTGACGTACAGACTGAGAAAAAAACTTTTGTTACTCCATTCATTGAACTGTTTTGCTTATAATTACTCAATTTTTGTAAGTGACACACATTTGGCCAATGTAAAACAGCTTCCCATACCGCCCCGTACCATACCGCCCCGTACCATACCGCCCCATACCATACCGCCCTTATACCACCCCATACCATACCGCCCTTATACCGCCCCAAACCATATTGCCCCGTACCATACCACCCCATATCACCCAATACCATACCGCCCCGTACCGCCCAATACCGCCCCATACCACACCGCCCCATACAATACCGCCCTATACCGCCCCATACCATACCGCCCAATACCGCCCCATACCAGCCATACCGCCCCATACCACCCATTGCTGTTCACATTTCATTAACAAACAGTACACAATGTCCATCCATCGGTGGCCGGTTGTCTTTACAATTAGTCCTCCATTAAATTCACCCCGACTGTCACTTTGTATTTCACAACATGTAATCCGATAGGTCGCAGTTTGCACTGAATGAAGATGGCGGCCTCATTCTACGTCCACCTCACAGATTTTTATTCAAAGTGTTTCTGCTCGATATTATAATTACATAGGATAGACGTCTGACCCACTTGCATTGGCCTTTATATTGATATCTATTCTATCCAATGTCTTTCCACAGAGGAACAAAAAAAAAAGTTAAGGTGAAAAAAAAAAAACCCATACTGATCTGCGCAAGAAATTTCTTTACACTAAATGTCATGGGGAATACCCGAAAAAAAACAAATAGGCGAAACACCTAGCCCCCACCCCCACATCCCAGCCCCCATCGAGTAGAAATTAATATCAAATATCGAATGCCCCAGTGTCCCCCGACATCCTAGAGCCAAATACTTCAAAGTTCTGACAGTGGTCCTCAAAAAACCGAACAACGGTACTGTTAAAGTCTCTATTAATTACACCCAAAAAAAAAAAACAACTGACTTATAAATATTTGCAGTAAACAATTTGTTTGTTTGTCTGTTTGTTTGTTTGTCTGTTTGTTTGTTTGTCTGTTTGTCTGTTTTATGTTGTTGTTGTTTTAAAAACTATGTATGACATCATTAGATGTGTGTTAGTTATTTGGTAACTTAACTTATTAAATCTATTGCTTTTATTTTATGCCGCCTGGTTTTATCATCAGCCATCCACTACAGTCCACTATCCCTTTGGTCATTTTAGCCATTCTGACCATTTGTGGTCTTCAGTTTATCAAAACGTTTATTCAAATTTTCCAGATTAACATTTTTAGTTTTAATTAAAATAAAATTGTCAAACCAGAGGAATTGTAAGGTGTGGAGTAGCGGTGAGTTACTGCTGATACAATCCATGGAGATAACATCGCCTGAAGACTATGTAATTGACTTGACCAAAATGACCGGTGAATACAAAGTTATATATAACAAGCAATGGACTATATCATTGACTCTACGCATTTTCTGATAAATGGCTTATGAAGGGGAAACGAGGGTTGGGCGATCGCCAAAAAAAAAAAGCATTTAAATTTTATTTTATTTTTTAATTTTTAATATTTTCAGAGGTGCGTCAAAAAATATAATTGGCGCAGTACACCACTATACGTAGCTTATACTCTGCCAGTTGATAACGTTCCATATGCACACTCAATTATAGACCTGATGAGAGATATCAACAAATGACTGATAATTGACTAGCTCCTAATGTTCTCAAATCGATCCGTAATTCAAGCAGGACGTGTCACGCGAAAAATTGATTTAAAAAAAAAAACTATTTAATCGGAGAAAAGAAAAGTAACCAACAGATTACAACAATGTGTCTGTTTAGATTACAACAATGTGTTTGTTTAGATTACAATGTGTCTGTTTAGATTACAACAATGTGTCTGTTTAGATTACAATGTGTCTGTTTAGATAACAATGTGTCTGTTTAAACAATGAAATTGAAATAATGATTCTACAAAAAAAAAAGATATTAAAAGGACGTTTCTTTATATTTGAAAACAAAATTATTTTCTCTTAAATCTAACTACAAGTGGTTTGTGGTCACTGAAATAGGACTCATAATTGAAACATTCTAAATTGTAGTCATTTAATCGTCGGAAAACTCCGTCAATTGTTGAATGTTTATATAAAGTACGGGAAGTAAGTCATGTTGAATAACTGTTACAAAAATAAATAATGATTACGCCCCTTTGATTAGCTTTTATTATTTATATTTCAAATATAAGCAAAACGGTACATAAAAAAACTCTTATATTTTGGCCCTGAGAGGTCAGATCGCGAAATGGAAAAATGTCATTTCTTGGCAGGCCAAGACCTACACAATGATATATACATCATGGGTCTAGGACTTATGGTTGCTGAGATATAGGGCGGTCCATTATTAATATAGCTTATATAGTAAAAAACGGTACTTTATAAGGCCCCTTTTACGGCCCTGAGAGGTCAGATCGCGAAATGGAAAAAAGGCATTTCTTGGCAGGCCAAGACCTACAAAATGATATATACATCATGGGTCTAGGACTTATGGTTGTTGAGATCTAGGGTGATGACGGACGGACAGACGGACAGACAGACGGACAGACGGACAGACAGACGGACAGACAGACAGACAAAACGGGGACAATAGAGCATTTTTTTTCGAAAATGCTCTAAAAAATCAACGCATTATCGTCTTTTATTAATTGAAACTATAAACTTGTATTGATTTTTACTTTATATTCTTTTTTTTTGTTCTTTATGCAGTAAAGGTCTGCAGTGTAGTTCTGCAGTGTAGTTCTTCAGTGTAGTTCTGCAGTGAAGTTCTGCAGTGAAGTTCTGCAGTGTAGTTCTTCAGTGTAGTTCTTCAGTGTAGTTCTGCAGTGTAGTTCTGCAGTGTAGTTCTTCAGTGTAGTTCTGCAGTGAAGTTCTGCAGTGTAGTTCTGCAGTGTAGTTCTTCAGTGTAGTTCTTCAGTGAAGTTCTGCAGTGTATTTCTGCAGTGTAGTTCTGCAGTGTAGTTCTGCAGTGTAGTTCTTCAGTGAAGTTCTTCAGTGAAGTTCTGCAGTGTAGTTCTGCAGTGTAGTTCTATGGTGATTTTGCAACGAGCAGCATATTTTTGTTATTTTCAATTTCTTTTGAGAAAAATATTTTTTCTTTAACCTAACGTAAGTTGATGTTCAAATTTGACATCAATACTGTTGCCACGCTTTAAAACTGTGTTAAAAAAATATGTAAAACTTAAAATTAAAAAAAAAAATTTACAAGGATTTGGTTTATGCTTTAAAGTTATGAAGATCAAAAAACTTATGACTGGTGATGGGGGTTGGGTGGGGGGTGGGGGTGTAAAACAGAAGCCAGAGAACGTGTAACTGATCCTTCTTCAATTCAAGGAAAGCTTTAGGCTGACTTTACGATGTGATGTCATTATGGAAATTCCAAGAAAAAAAGTGGTGGGAAAAGTGCTGGGGAACTGGGAGAGAAATCTAAAGAAATGAATATGATAAAAGGTAGGGGTGGGATGGAGGTGGAGAGGGGAGGGTGTGAGTGTTAAATTTGACGTGAGCCTCCAATAAAACATGACACAATCGTTCATGTATAACTCTGTGTGTGTTGGAATGTTGCTGGGTTTTTCGTTATTAACATCCATCAGATTTGTAATAGTGTTCTCAAAGCTCAACTTAAACTCTGAACTCTAAAATCAATGTATTGTATCTATCCCATTATTGATTTCGGCGTTTGTTTGTTTGTTTGTTATTGTTTGTTTTGTTGTTATTGACATATCATGGAAACGTCAAGACCAATGTTTATTTCTAACAAGAAAAGATTTCGATTAGTCTATAAGTAAGACATAAATAAATCTGGTCTATTTGAAGGTCTTTTTTTATGTTTGTGATTAAGTATCCGAAGATTAAAAAAAATGACTTAAATCCAGTGCTGTCTTTAGGGGCCCCTAGGGGGCAAATACTTCAGAAATATTAGGGGGTACTAGTGAAATATCCCTGACTGGGCCCTATTAGAAACATATGTAATAGTCATTTTTTTACCTGAAAGAGCCCAATAGACGCTGGCAGCACCCACAACGATTGCCTACTTGGTCCATCTATTAGAACGGTTTTCATGAAATCTACTGGAGATATGAACGTTATTCTTGTGATTTTGTATATACATGTGTGTGTATAAATGTGTGTACATAAACATGTGTGTATATACATGTGTGTGTGTAAATGTGTGTACATAAACATGTGTGTAGATACGTGTGTGTGTCTAAATGGTTGTTAACATTTGCGTGTACATGTGTGTTTATATATTGGAGTGAGTATACACGGGCGTTACATGTGTGTTTATGTGTGTTTGTGTGTGTATGTGTTGTGAGAAAAACGTTTGTTTGAGGGAAAAAAAAACTTCTAGTTAATGTTTCACATCATTGACTTCATGGTGAAATAACAGATGTGTAAATAATTCTTTACTATTTTCCACATCAGTGAACAGTGAATAATCTGATTTGATTATTTAGTGGTAGAAATGTAATTTAAAAAAAAACTATATTACATTATTGTAACAATATAATTACAGCAAGGATGTCAATTACACAACATTCGTGCTAAGCTTGGCACGCCAGAAAAATGTTCAGTTTACTCCAAAACACTATAAAGTAGCTAGTACATATAAAAAAGAGAAGTTACTAAAAAGGGCAAGAAACTTGATTTCATGTTTAGACCTTTCACTTTCCCGCCTTGTAAAGTTTAGAACTCGTTAATAATACCAGGTACTTGTACTAGCCTTGGACCATTTAGTTCAAGTCCATGTCTCTGACTAATCATACTATTTTGAATAAAGAAACTAACACCAATGTAAAATAACGAATCCACAGTGGTAAAATGTGGTCCTGAGAGCCGAACGTGGCTTGTCGTTGAGTTGAGCACAAGCTCTTTTTTTTTTCAGACCTTTTCTTTTACACTGAAAGTATTTGTGTGACGTAGCTTTTTATCATTTATGAAAACACGGAAATCGGCACCCAATGAACCTTATCCGTGTCCATCCTGGTAAATTTATCTTCACTAACGAGAGTATTGCTTAACAAACACGCAAACACAAACAATAAACAGAACCATCCTCCCCCCCATGGGTCACTTAGTTATTAATCATTCAAATGTTTGTCCAATGACAGCGGTGTCCCAACCAAACTTCACTTTGTTCTATAAATAGATTCCCCCCCCCCATTTCCCCTCACACAAATATCTCAAAAGCCTTATCTCAATACTTCAAGACGGTTTCATGAATCATGATGTCAAGTTTTCTCCAACGGTCCAGCGGGGCAATATATTGTTGGTCTGATTCTTCATTAGGGGTGGAAATCTCATGGGGAATGGCTCGAAGGACATTTGATGACTTCTGGCTATGTACACGTCACACAATCAGGGGCAGTTAGTGCGATATGACCCGTGTAGGGAGTAGATACCGAGTGGACAGTGCTGGGACAGATAGGGGAAGATAAAGAGTGGACAGCGCCTGGTGGTCAGATAGGGGCAGATACAGTGGACAGCGCCTGGTCAGATAGAAAAGAAGTTGGTTGAACGTATTCAGAAATTCCGAAAATTGAAGAATAACATGGACATAGTTTACAGTAACGGGTTGGTCGTAAGGAGAAGTTCATGACTGACGGTCAGGAGTTCAAGTCTGTGAGGAGTGCAGTTTCTGTACAGTATGCTTGAATTTTTAATGAATAGCCTAATGATTGTAAGGATGAATACTTTTTGTCAAAGCTCAACGACTTTAATTTGTTAAAGTAACATTCATGTTGTGTTAATGACCTGAACAATAAATTCACCAGTCTAAACTAACTGCATGTACTATAAATAAAATTCTATCTGACAGATAGTTTTTTTTTTTCAGAAATGATAAGATCTGTAGAAAAGAAACAAAAGTTTGGTGGAGGGTGAGTTTAAAACAAAATCCTGACAATATTTATTACTTCGATCACCGCCGAACATGGGCGATTCCGATTCCCAGGATATCGATAATAACGATTCAATCACCATTACATGGGCCATTTTCCTCAGCCCTCTGTGGTATCGCCCAGCGAACATTACGTGACGAATACGTACAGGGTATTATTGAGCGCTGGCCAGTTCCCATGGAGGGATAGGAGGGGGGGGGTGGACGGGTGTCGGTGGGAAGAGTGATGCGGATGCCACAAAAAAATGGGCGACAGAGTTACGTCCCACTCTCCCCCCTCCTGGGCAGACATCGTGACGCGGCTGAGACCTCATCATTGTGACAATAAGATGTTTTCTGTGACGTCTGCTGCATCTATAAATAGAAACTTTCCTAATCTGAGAATGCAGTATTCTGCTATTGGTTGCTGTTCGGTGTTGTGGGGTTTTATTCCGTCATTCCTAAAAGTGTATCTCTATATTAGAACTTCACTCCATATCTCAAATGTGTTTATTCTTTTAAAAAGAAAGATTTTTGTTTAAAAAAAAAGCAACTAAGATGACAAAAAGGGAGGGGGGTAGAGATTTGTGAGCGCCGGGGGGGGGGGGTAAAGAGCTATACAAGAAAATTTTAGGAAGTTTTCTGTTCAATAATTCGAAGTCATTGTCATAGCCATAGGCGATTATTTACGGTACTGTCTTGGTTCTCAAACTTTTCCGGTTCCCTACCCACTAAAAAAAACCATGTCCAGTTTTCGCGCCCAACCAGTAAAGAAAGAAGTCAAATAGCAGAAAAACTAAAATATTCATTGTATTTATTGTTGATTAAAAAAAAAGTAAAGCTCCACAAAGGGCTTATCGGAGGAGATCAAGTGTAGAATTCATCCGTTACATGGATTATATAAAGGGATTGTGTGGTTAGCACAACGCCCAGCCGCCTTTACTCCCCGAACGTAAAGCCGGGTACCCATTTAAAGCTGGGTGGACTTGGGGGACATTCACCAGACCATAACAACATCCCAACGTTCTCTCTGAGATTCGAACGCGGGACAGTCGAGCGCTCTACACCGCACGACCACCCGTCCCCTAGTTGTTTGATGAAGAATGTTTTTAAAAGTTTGTTTTGTTTTTTTTGTTTGCGATCTCCACGTGTGTCAAGTCTCACGCTTTGAGAGCCGTTGATTTATTCATCTAGAGGTTTAAAAAATAAAACCTCAACTCTCTGTCCCATATATGACACTGCTTCTCTCTCCCGCGTAAGGCCCGCCTCTGCATTAATGTTTTGCATAATCGGATACAAAGCGCATCGATCCTGCATTTTTTTTTCGGCCGAGTTCTAAATGCCAACATCTTTACAAAGTTACCGCTAAGTAAAGTTCCTTTAACCTAATAAGCCATTTGGCCAGATCAAGTGTAAGATTTGTCTGTTGCAGCTTATGAAGGATTGCGTGTTCAGCAACAACTTTACTTCCCTGTACAATCTTATGTACCTCTTTAAAGTGGTTGGACTTGGGAGACTTGAAACAAAATTTAACCTGAAAAACTTCCCTTGGTTCTCACAGAGTGTCGAACCTGAGACTCTCTTGTCTATAATCAAGCGATCTATGCCGTTTTTTGCTATTCGTCCACCTACCACTTTATTGAAATCATACAAACACATTGTCTGCTGGTTGATCATGTTTTGATAAATATTCAGTGCAATACAATTGATATATAAATTTGTTTTACGACAAACTGGCACATAGATATATATCAACCTCTCATGAATCAAAATTAATTACTAAAATGTGTTTAGTTAAACAGCTTGAAGCTTTGACCGAAATTCAGTTCTCAGAGTAATCTAGAACAACAACTAAACCAGTTACGCAGCCCTGTAAAACAGCACTGTAAAACAGCCCTGTAAAACATCTTAATTTTTTTGCTTACATTTAAATAACAAAAGTTAACAATTTTTTCATCATTATCCAGATTGACAGTTGGCTTTATTTTAGAAGGTCAACGCCTCAAGTTTAACCGATGTCTAGTTTAGATATTTAAACCATTGTCAATCTCCAACTCATGAAATGTACCAATGCTAAATGAAACCAAACAGTTAACAAAATCTTCCAGCGAGTCTTAGAATGTGATATCTCAGCTTGCTGCACTTCCCTGTGGTCCAACAAATTCAGAGCTGACAGCTTTTTTTTTCCCGAATAATTATAATATTATCCGAAAGTAGATGAATAATATCTAGATTTATAAATATTATTTATATCGAGAAACAGACAAAGATAGTTTTGATTGATAGACGTATAGACCGACAGACGAATATTTAGATAGATAGATAGATAGATAGATAGATAGATAGATAGATAGATAGATAGATAGATAGATAGATAGATAGATAGATAGATAGATAGATAGATAGATAGATAGATAGATAGATAGATAGATAGATAGATAGATAGATAGATAGATAGATAGATAGATAGATAGATAGATAGATAGATAGATAGATAGATAGATAGATAGATAGATAGAAAGTAAACTATCCAAAGTTAACGCCGTAAATCTATCATGACCCAGTTTTAGACAACTTTAAAAGTTTGAACCTATCGACAAGAGATTTACCACCACTGAGCGGTGCACGAAATTCTGGGTTCTTTATTTTCCTTATAATTGTTTAGTCTCCTCTGGAGACGATAACGAGAGATGGGAAATGTTTCATGAACCTTTACGCCAATAGGAAAGCAAAAAAAAAAAAGAAGAAAATTAAACTTTTTTTTCTCAGGTCTAGAGCTAAAGGGGGTTGATGGGGAGAATGGGATGGGGGTGGGGGTGGAGAGAAAACCCATGAATGTAAAGAAGTTCGGGGTCTCCAAGGGTTAGGGTCTGTATGACGATTTCTAATGTGATGTAGAGCAGCCGTCGCCATCTTAAAGCAGCTCTGGCGGCCAGATAAACGAGAAACAGTTAAAGACAGAGATTCTCAAACGTGTGTTTTGTTTTGTTCAGGATCACTTTTTGTTAGGAATGTACACTCTTTGTATACGCCCTTGATTCTACAGAGGAATGAAATCTAGGCTTAATAGGTTGAATAATTAGCCCGGGATAACTGCAGAGCCTTGTTTATATGAATGAGTTGCATGTAGTGATTAGCAGAGCACATTTTGAGATTCAATGGTTTTAAAAGCAAGACCCCCCCCCCCCCCAAAAAAAAAATAAATGCTGCTGATGGCTTGCAAGGGAGGTAAAAACCAAAACAAAACAAACTTTGACAAGCTGTATGCACGTAATGGCATTGAGAGGGAGGGGGTTGGGGGGGGGGAAGGAAACGATAACTCGAGCACATAAAGAATAGATAACCCACACAAATTAAAGGATGTGCACACAGTTGTAATGGCTGAAATATTTTTTTTTATTTCTCTCACTGGACAAATAATTCCTAATAATTGTCTCTCTTAGGTCTCTTAGTACAGTGACGTAACAAAGTCTTCAGCACAGGCAGCTACAAAGCAGAAACCAGGACCGTACAAATGGAAAGGCAAACTATGTAGCTGCCTTGGGCCCTCTTTTATTTTCCATTCCCCCCTCCCACGCACACACGCACACACACACATACCACTCACCACCACCCCCCAACTGCTAAAGTGCGGAGAAGGAGGTCCATGTCAAAACTTTAAATTTGATGTGACCCAATTGAAAAAAAATACTTAAAATTGTAAACTGTTTCCATTTAAATGGCCCATTTGTTGAACCATCCTTCCGCTCCAGTGGTGTTTTCTGGTCCAGTCCACTGGTCCTATCTACTTGTCCTATCAGTACTGGTCTTATTTGCTGGTCCAATCTACTGGTCTTATTTACTGGTCGTATTTACTGGTCCTATCTATTGGTCCTATTTACTGGTCGTATTTACTGATCATATTTACTGGTCTTATTTACTGATCATATTTACTGGTCCTATTTATTGGTCCTATATATTGGTCCTATCTACTGGTGCTATCTATTGGTCCTATCTATTGGTCCTATTTACTGGTCCTATCTATTGGTCCTATTTACTGGTCCTATTTACTGGTCCTTACTACTGGTCCTATCTATTGGTCCTATCCACTGGTCCTATCTACTTGTCCTATCAGTACTGGTCTTATTTGCTGGTCCAATCTACTGGTCTTATTTACTGGTCATATTTACTGGTCCTATCTATTGGTCCTATCTACTGGTCCTATCTACTTGTCCTCTCTCCATTGCTTTAAGATAAATCAATTATTGGAGATTATACTTCTATCATTGAATTGAGAAATCAAAATTAACGTTTTGTGTTCGATGCGAACAATTTTTTAATGTTTCAGTAGACATTTAGCCAGCAGGTTCTGATGTTGTTTTACTCACCAGACACACACGCACGCACCAACACACGTTCATGAGATAAATGATACTAATTGATTGATTGAATAGTTGATTTACGACATTTCTTATTGAACAGAGTATGTCAAACTATTTGATTTATGACATTTCTTATTGTACACAGTATGTCAAACTAGTTGATTTACGACATTTCTTATTGTACACAGTATGTCAAACTATTTAATTTACGACATTTCTTATTGAACACAGTATGTCAAACTAGTTGATTTACGACATTTCTTATTGAACAGAGTATGTCAAACTAGTTGATTTACGACATTTCTTATTGAACACAGTATGTCAATATATTTGATTTACGACATTTCCTATTGAACACAGTATGTCAGACTCAAAGACAAAGATTTAAAATTATAAAAAAAAAAGATAAAGATAATTGGGTCATGTTGAAGGGCTGACAAAAAAGTTAAATCAAGTCAACAACAGATTTTCAGCATGAAAACAAAATATCAAATGTTTACGTTTATAACGTCAGTTTTTGTACAGAAAAAAACAAATTTCCTGTCTGACCTTCGTTGACCTAATACTGGACCACCACGTCCAGGCTATCGACGTCACCGGACAGTCCAATGACATCTGGACATCTGGTTGATGTTGTTTATCTGCCAGGCCTTTAAAAGTGCAAACAAAAAAAATGTGCGTTTCTTTATTTTTTTAAATTTTTTTTTTGTGATTATTAAAAAGAAACCGTTGATGGCAATGTGGGTCAGGGTGTGAGGGTTAGGGTGTGAGGGTTAGGGTGTGAGGGTTAGGGTGTGAGGGTCAGGGTGTGAGGGTGTGAGGGTCAGGGTGTGAGGGTTAGGGTGTGAGGGTCAGGGTGTGAGGGTGTGAGGGTCAGGGTGTGAGGGTTAGGGTGTGAGGGTTAGGGTGTGAGGGTTAGGGTGTGAGGGTCAGGGTGTGAGGGTCAGGGTGTGAGGGTCAGGGTGTGAGGGTTAGGGTGTGAGGGTCAGGGTGTGAGGGTCAGGGTGTGAGGGTTAGGGTGTGAGGGTCAGCGTGTGAGGGTCAGGGTGTGAGGGTTAGGGTTAGGGTGTGAGGGTTAGGGTGTGAGGTTCAGGGTGTGAGGGTCAGTGTGTGAGGGTTAGGGTGTGAGGGTCAGGGTGTGAGGTTCAGGGTGTGAGGGTCAGGGTGTGAGGGTTAGGGTGTGAGGGTCAGGGTTTGAATTGATGTAGTGATATGTATAAGACGTCTTGTGATTGAAATATCAAATTGAATACGTCCTCTGGTAAGGGGAGAGAAGAGCCGCTGTTTTTTTTTCGTCAATCTATAAAAGATGATGAAGAGTTATCTTTTCCCATGTTGAACTAACTGCTTGAATGAACTCGGCCAATCCATTCATCGCCCACGTCTGTCTTCAACACCCCCCCCCATGCCCCCAAACCGTGATGACACGCCACTCGTAAGAGAAGACGTTTTACCGGCACGTCGACACAACGTCACCTGATGTCAGGATGTAGATGACACGTGATCATGTGACGCGGCGCTACAGGTGCGCAATAACTGCATTTTTTGTCTTGCCTAGAAGACGCCCCATGTTGGGTTACATGATATGGCAAACGTCATCCGTAGTTATCCGCATGTCACTCAAAACTGCCCTGCGAAATTCTATAATTCCACTGAATGCGTCTCGTTTTACAAAGACAATGTAATCTCGCGGTCCATCGTTTCCTCTCCCCCCCCCAACTCGAATGTTACCATGGAGATAATACAGTTTACTGAACATCATACACATCCTGTAATGGGTCATGAGCATAGTCCACCACCATATTGTACTCTGATGCAAATGAAGTACACTGGCATACATAATTTATCTACACGGTATTTTAAGCATTTAAAAAAGCTAATTTTATTTTTAGAGCTGTTCAATTAATTTTTTTCTTTTCATAACAGAGTACATTTACCTTGTTTTATTAACATAAGTAGTTTAGACCACACTCGACACTAAAACTATGTCAACCAGCGGCGTAGCGTGGGTATCGGCTGCCCAGGGCTGAAGACGATTTTGCCGCCCTCTCATTTAGGTATTTAATTTAATCTATACATTTTTGCCGCCCCCCCCCCTAAAAAGTAATAAAAAGTGCCGCCCAGTGCGGACCGCACCCCCCCCCTAGGTACGCCACTGATGTCAACAAAAATAATTAGGTTAATGTTTAAAATGTTTATAGCAGTTTACTTTAAGCTCAATACGGAAATTTAATTTTTATGTGAAAACCAAAAGGACAGGTTAAATGTATACAAAAAAATAAAATAAAATTTCCTTAATTTCTTTTTGGCAATCTTTGAGCTCTACGTCACCAAAATTGTGCAAACATTGATTTTTAGCACCAGCGCCATGGCAGTTGCAATATGACCACGCCCAACAGCGCAAGTCAATTCCTCTGTATTCCGAACAAAAAAAACATCTTCCATTTTTAATCGATCTGGGTTTGTCTATCTATGGTTCGACCCATTCAAACTCGGAAGTAGTGCCTGATAGGAACACCGACCTGATAGGAACACCGACCTGATAGGACCACCGACCTGATAGGAACACTGACCTGATAGGAACACCGACCTGATAGGACCACCGACCTGATAGGAACACTGACCTGATAGGACCACTGACCTGATAGGAACACTGACCTGATAGGAACACCGACCTGATAGGACCACGACCTGATAGGAACACTGACCTGATAGGACCACTGACCTGATAGGAACACTGTAATGATAGGACCACTGACATGATAGGACCACCGACCTGATAGGACCACCGACCTGATAGGAACATTGACATGATAGGACCACTGACCTGATAGGAACACTGACCTGATAGGACCACCGACCAGATAGGAACACTGACATGATAGGACCACTGACCTGATAGGAACACTGACCATCAAACCTGTAACATGTGACGTACGACGAAATTGATTTTGTTGTTATGTTTTTCTTCACACTATCAGTTCTCCGATTTATCACACTAACGATGCATCTGATAAAATAATTGTGGTTGTTAAACATGTCATTCATAATCGACCAAGAAACGAATTCGATCTTTTAAATTGTATGGATTGTCCGTTTATTGTCGTTCATTTATGGCTTAGAACGAAATAAGGATATTCAAATGGGGAAAAATTATACGATGAATTATGTGTCATCTTACGTTATCTTTTAGAGAAAAAAAGTGAATTGTAACTGACTGACCGACAATAGTAATAAAGGAACAAAATCAGGTGGACAAAAAGATGGATGGATGGTGGATGAATAGACAGAGGAAAGTCGGACGGACTGACAGACACACACACAAACAAAAAGACAGACAGACGGGATAGATAGATAGATAGATAGATAGATAGATAGATAGATAGATAGATAGATAGATAGATAGATAGATAGATAGATAGATAGATAGATAGATAGATAGATAGATAGATAGATAGATAGATAGATAGATAGATAGATAGATAGATAGATAGATAGATAGATAGATAGATAGATAGATAGATAGATAGATAGATAGATAGATAGATAGATAGATAGACTGTCAATAAGTTTGCAATTCCCTGTGTTCAGTGATATAACTTTTTTCTTTAAATCCGACCTAAAACTGTCAAATGGCAGCATTGATTTTATTTGTACTGAAACAAAATATTTATCGGTCTGTCAATACAAAAATTGGTGTTACCGTGTTATAACCTCAACTGGACTTATTCCTACTGGACTATCAAATATCACATTAAAATATATTCAGGTTGGGTTGCGTGATCAATATTTAATCAATTAAATCTAATTCAATTTAAATTGAATTTTTTTTTATTATAAATTGTGTAGCTAGTTCCGTAAATCATTGTGACCTTTGGTTCCATTTCAGAAGGGAATGATAAGAAATGTAAGAAATACTGCAATAGAAAAGAACATTTATCTTTTATTGCCATGAACACAATACATATCATAGATTTCCTTGTACACCACATTTTTAGTGTACGGACCATTAGCCTGAGGGAGACACAACATCAAATTTTTTAGTGTACGGACCATTAGCCTGAGGAAGAAACACACACGCATACGAAGGGAGATTATGCGTTATTTGTGTGTGATACATCTACATTAGAGAGCTGCACGGGATTGGGATTCGCGAGAGTCCCGCGGGATTGGAAATAAATTTATCGGGAGTTCCGTGGGTTTGGGTTTGTTTTTGCGGGAGTCCCGTGAGTTTGGGTTTTGTTTTTGCGGGAGTCCCGTGGGTTTGGGTTTTGTTTGAGTGGGACTCTCCCGGACTTGGATATGATTGCTATTGAAATTTCATTAAAAAGCGCATGTATTTTTTAATTTTCAGATAATGGATAATAAAGCAAATATTCAAAAGTTAGTTTACGCAAAAGCGAGCGTATTCAGTTTTACGTAAATAAAGGTGGTAAGAGCAATATTTGGGAAAGTTTCAATTGTTTGCGCTTGGATGGTGAGGATGTGCCATTCACGGTATGTACAAGATGCGATACCATTATAACTTGGAAGGCACGCGATGGTACGAATGGTCTGTGGACGCATCTCGAATTTTGTAAAAACAGATCACCAGTTCCAAAAATTACATCAATGACTTGCTTCATTCCAAGTCAAGAGAAGATTGTTAAACAGGCTCCAGTTCGGGTTAAAAGAGAAATCACAAACACCATTGTTTCAATGTGCGCTAAAGACATCAGGCCCTTTTCATTTGTTGAAGGCTGTGGTTTCCTAAAATTGGCTGCAAAGTTGATAAACATTGGTGCAAAATATGGGAATGTTCCTGTTAATGAGATTTTGCCTTATGCCACGATTGTTTTTGGCATTTAGGTAATGTTGTGGAGAAAGAAAAAAATCTCCAGAAAGTGTTAGTGGCCTCTTATTTTTACCTGGACATAAACTTTAGAACTGTTTATTTTACTTATTATCTTAAATGTTTTCCATGTATGTTTTTCGAGAGGATTTCTACAAACAAATTTTTAAACCATTTTTTATGAGTTATAGAATATTTTTTGACGGGAGTGGGTGTGATTGGGAAATATTTTCGCGGGAGCGGGTGGGACTGGGGGGGGGGGGATTTCTTTTGGGAGCTGGTGGGACTGGGTGTGATTTTGACTCCCGTGCAGCTCTCTTATCTACATGTCATACATATGTGTGTGATTAACATGATTAACTCTAAAACATGATTGTCTCCAAACATCTAAACTAAAAAAAAAACGATGAATATTTACAAGTAATAACGCAAAGTAATAACACACGTGTCTTTTCCATCTTTGGTTTTTAAGCATGTAATATGATCAGGTCATTCCAAATTAATTATAACTATGAGTGTTTAATTACGGTTAAATAAAACAATATTGTGTGTCCATCCAGTTACAAACGTCAGTACAACTCAAGTATTCATTCATAAACAGAGACCGATCAGTTGAACCAATGAAAATACTCCCCAGTTTATCTTTCTATAAATCCAGTGACGATAGGGAAATACTGCAAAGAGAACAAATTGTAATTCGCATGCACTGTTCTGTGCCTGGACGATATCTATAGAAGAGGAGAATCTAGATTATGTGTGCCCTTCATACTGGGGTTTTAAATTTTTCATACGCCCCTGTAAGGGATGAGTTGTTTTACCTCATGCGTCTCATATTAGGCCTACCCTTCTTTCCTCCCCACCATAGCCGACAGTGAAACAGCCATGGATGCAGCACGGGACAGAGGCGTACCTAGAGTCTGGGGAGGAAGGGGGTCCAAAATCCAAAATCCCCCAGGGGCCCCAGCTTTAAATTACATTTTACATTAAATATTAAGTACATTATCTCATGTCATGGTGTCGAATGTCAAAATGCAGGGGCCCCTAAAGAGGCCAAAGCCCCCCTGCCCCCAGAGCCCTCAAACCCCTAGGTTCGGCACTGCTACGGAAGACATGAGTAGCTGGCTGTATAACCCAGGCCATAGTTCTATAAATCCCCAGTCATGTACATACTTGTGTAAGCATCACAGCCTAGCGTGTAAGATAAAGTCAATGACGTACCATTTACTTTCCCTATATGTGTCTCAATATCCGCATGTCATTAGCCAGTGTTTGGCTAAAAAATACATCCCCGCGTGCGACGACCAAATCTAAGCCCCGAGAAACTGACGTGATTTCCGACCTCGTTTCATATTTGTTCCAATATATATATATATATATATATATATATATATATATATATATATATATATATATATACTAGTTGCAAGTACCCGGCTTTGCCCGGGTTTAAAATAAGGTTTTCTGTTTACCTTCTGTTTTCTCCCTACCCCCTCTCTCGCTTCCCAGCTCTCTCTCTCTCCCTCCCCTCCCCCTCTCTCCTTTCCCTCCCTCCCCCTCTCCCTCCCTCTCCCTCCCTCTCTCCCTCTCCTCTCCCTCTCTCCCCTCTCCCCCTCCTCTCCCACCGTTCATCCCCTCCCTCCCTCCTCCTTCCCTCTCTCTCCTCCCTGCCCCCTCTTTCTCTTTATCTCTTCCTCCCATTTCTTCCATCCTCCCTCTCTCCCCTCTCTTCCTCCTCCCTAACCCCCTCTTTCCCCTCCTTTTTCCCTCCCTCCCTTTCCATCTCTCTCTCCCCCTCCCTGCCCCCTCACTCTTTATCTCTCTCCTCCCTCCCTCTCTCCCAACCCCTCTCTCCCTCCCTTCCTTTCTCTCTCCCTCTCCCCCTGCTCCCTCTCCCATCTCCCTCTCCCCCTGCTCCCTCTCCCCATCTCCCTCCTTTTCTCTCCCCTTGTCCATCCCCCCCCTCCCTCCTCTCTCCCCCTCCCTCCCTCCCTCCCTACCCTCCTTTCCCTCTCTCTCCCTCCTGCCCCTCTCTCTCTTTCTCTTTCTTTATCTCTTTCCCTCCCCCTCTCTCTCTCTCTCTCTCTCTCTAAATATATATATATATATATATATATATATATATATATATATATACTTATTATTATGGCTTCACACTTCTTTTAAAATCCTTCTTCATTCCATTATCTTCCTCAAACTGTACAAATCAGAGAGCATGAAAAAACATCAATAATTCTTTGCATCACAAATGCACAATACAGCACCAGCGCGCAAGTTCTATTCGAACATTGGGAAATGACGTCACAGAGGAATTTTATTTATGGCGCCGTCGAGATTACTTTAATATAGTAAAATACTAAAATAAAAAAAAATTAATTACAATTAAACTACCCATCGAGATGAAACGAAACCTGTCCTATAACCTTCCCCATGTAATTATGTGTATGTGTAACAAATTTCACATTATTTGGTTATCTGGATCTTGAGTTATAAGGGAACAGACAGACAGACAGACAGACAACAAATGCCTCTTATAAGTATAGAGAATATATATATATATATATATATATATATATATATATAAAATCCTGGCCACTCTCTTCCACAATGTTGCCAGGAAGTTCTCATTAGAAGTCAAAGAACGTCAGGGCTCTTCCTTTACCCTCCCCCTACTCCCATCCATATATATTTCCTCATTTACGTCAAGGCTCTTCCTTTACTCCCGTCCATATATATATTTCCTTATTTACCCGATTTATCTTTCCTTATTTTTCTCTCTCCGTGTATCAACCCACCTCTGTCTTTTTCTTGCAGCATCGTTTTTCCTATTCTTTCCATCTTTCCGTCCCAACCCTCCCTCTCCCCCCTTCCCAACCCCCCACGCCAGGACATATATTGTCTACCGATCAATTCAGTTTAATTTGTATTGAAATCTGGTGTCTTACTTTGTCTGACGATCTTAACGCTTCTGAATGTTCAAGGGGCAAAAGGGAAGTAACGCGTGTGCAGTACGAAGAAGAAGAAAAAGAAAGATTTTGGTGGAAGAAAAAGTGATCTGTCTTGAAAGGTCGGATGTTATTAAAGTAAGCCCCCCTCCTGCTTTAAGGGTCAGAATTTTTTTTGTCTCTGCCAAAAGGGGGCGTTAGTTGCATCGCTACAGACTTTCGTGATGGTCAGATGAGAACAGGGAGTCAGGGGGGAAAAAAACCATCCAGATAATTTTATGCATTAACACCCCGGATGTTGTTGGTTGTTTTGTTTTTGTTTGTTTGGGGGGGGAGTCCTATTTGGGTCCAAGTAATCTTTCTCTATTATGAAACGTTGGTGACGATAATTTGAATGTGGGGTGGAGGGTGGGGGTGCGGAATAGAACGTTCGAGAATAAGTGGGTGGTGCGGAATAGAACGTTCGAGAATAAGTGGGTGGTGGGGAATAGAACATTCGAGAATAAGTGGGTGGTGCGGAATAGAACGTTCGAGAATAAGTGGGTGGTGCGGAATAGAACGTTCGAGAATAAGTGGGTGGTGGGGAATAGAACGTTCGAGAATAAGTGGGTGGTGGGGAATAGAACGTTCGAGAATAAGTGGGTGGTGGGGAATAGAACGTTCGAGAATAAGTGGGTGGTGGGGAATAGAACGTTCGAGAATAAGTGGGTGGTGGGGAATAGAATCGTGAGAAAGTTCGAGAATAAGTGGGTGGTGGGGAATAGAACGTTCGAGAATAAGTGGGTGGTGGGGAATAGAACGTTCGAGAATAAGTGGGTGGTGGGGAATAGAACGTTCGAGAATAAGTGGGTGGTGGGGAATAGAACGTTCGAGAATAAGTGGGTGGTGGGGAATAGAACGTTCGAGAATAAGTGGGTGGTGGGGAATAGAACGTTCGAGAATAAGTGGGTGGTGGGGAATAGAACGTTCGAGAATAAGTGGGTGGTGGGGAATAGAACGTTCGAGAATAAGTGGGTGGTGGGGAATAGAACGTTCGAGAATAAGTGGGTGGTGGGGAATAGAACGTTCGAGAATAAGTGGGTGGTGGGGAATAGAACGTTCGAGAATAAGTGGGTGGTGGGGAATAGAACGTTCGAGAATAAGTGGGTGGTGGGGGAATAGAACGTTCGAGAATAAGTGGGTGGTGGGGAATAGAACGTTCGAGAATAAGTGGGTGGTGGGGAATAGAACGTTCGAGAATAAGTGGGTGGTGGGGAATAGAACGTTCGAGAATAAGTGGGTGGTGGGGAATAGAACGTTCGAGAATAAGTGGGTGGTGGGGAATAGAACGTTCGAGAATAAGTGGGTGGTGGGGAATAGAACGTTCGAGAATAAGTGGGTGGTGGGGAATAGAACGTTCGAGAATAAGTGGGTGGTGGGGAATAGAACGTTCGAGAATAAGTGGGTGGTGGGGAATAGAACGTTCGAGAATAAGTGGGTGGTGGGGAATAGAACGTTCGAGAATAAGTGGGTGGTGGGGAATAGAACGTTCGAGAATAAGTGGGTGGTGGGGAATAGAACGTTCGAGAATAAGTGGGTGGTGGGGAATAGAACGTTCGAGAATAAGTGGGTGGTGGGGAATAGAACGTTCGAGAATAAGTGGGTGGTGGGGAATAGAACGTTCGAGAATAAGTGGGTGGTGGGGAATAGAACGTTCGAGAATAAGTGGGTGGTGGGGAATAGAACGTTCGAGAATAAGTGGGTGGTGGGGAATAGAACGTTCGAGAATAAGTGGGTGGTGGGGAATAGAACGTTCGAGAATAAGTGGGTGGTGGGGAATAGAACGTTCGAGAATAAGTGGGTGGTGGGGAATAGAACGTTCGAGAATAAGTGGGTGGTGGGGAATAGAACGTTCGAGAATAAGTGGGTGGTGGGGAATAGAACGTTCGAGAATAAAGTGGGTGGTGGGGAATAGAACGTTCGAGAATAAGTGGGTGGTGGGGAATAGAACGTTCGAGAATAAGTGGGTGGTGGGGAATAGAACGTTCGAGAATAAGTGGGTGGTGGGGAATAGAACGTTCGAGAATAAGTGGGTGGTGGGGAATAGAACGTTCGAGAATAAGTGGGTGGTGGGGAATAGAACGTTCGAGAATAAGTGGGTGGTGCGGAATAGAACGTTCGAGAATAAGTGGGTGGTGGGGAATAGAATGGCCGAGGAGAAGTGGGTGGTGGGGAGTGTAAAACACAAAATAAACAAAGATGATAAGTAGCTACTATAGTCAGTGGTCCTCAACCCCCTGGGCCGCGGACCGATATCGGTCCGTGGAACAAAATGTTACCGGGCCGAACAAAAAAACATTCAATTAAATCCTTTTGATTTATTTATCTCGTGATTGTGCGACTTTCCATGGACGAGAAATAATCAACACTACCCCCCCCCGCACTTTCCAGTGGGCCGCGGTGAAATTATCAAACGCTGACCGTCCGTGGCTAGAGAAAGGTTGGGGACCACTACTATATTTGTTCAGTGTCGTCAGATTGTGCTAGTTTCCGCAAATGCGCTACTTTTTTTTTAAATCACGCGCTACACAACAAAAAGACCTAAAGATGTGCATTAGGGTGGAGTGAAAAAAAATTTTCTGAATATCTTGTTTGGATATTTATAAAAACTTGCTGACGCATGCATTTAGTAATGTGGCAAAATAATTAGACAATTTAAAGCATATCTTGGTGTTCTAGTTTTATAACTATGTAAACAAGGTATTCAGAAAAAAAATTTTCACTCCACCCTAATGTGCACACAAAAAAAGTATACATGCACATTCAATGGCTACAATATGAGTGCTACTTTGTGATACCGTTTTTTTTTCTCAGGCTGTGAGCTAATTTTGTCCATAACATATTTAAGCTGGCTCACAGAAGTCATAAAAACTTAGCTCATATTTAAAAAAAATTTAAAATAAAAACCGCTTTGAAAAAATGATCTCTTACACAGGATCTCATTTTGAAACAAAAAAATTCTTTCATATGAAGTTGCTTGGGTATTTTTTATCCGTCTCGTAGGTTATGTTCAATAATATCAAATTCGATCATTGGCACGACGGGGGATAAACAAAAATGGTAGAAGAGATCAGTAAAGTGGACACTCTGAGGCAGAGATCGGTCATCTTGAACTAAATGGATCTCAATTGTAAAATATTGGTTCCTTAAACATTAATAATAGTCATTCAACACCAGATAAAACAAACAAAAAGATGGGTGGATCGATAGATAGATAGATAGATAGATAGATAGACAGACAGACAGACAGACAGACAGACAGA